>JBBPUB010000051.1:2723-45034 GCA_038094415.1 Xerocomus alliaceus | reverse complement strand
GCTTTTTGTGCTACACTTACTGGCAATTCCACAGCAAATTGATCATCATACAGTCCCCAAGGGCAGTGCATGAAGCACCTGAGTGCTCAAATTTTGCCTCTTTGAGTTGAAGGCACAGCATACATCATAGCAGTGATGATACCATCATATCATGCATTTCTGCATAGCAACCTAGTGTGGCATTGATATTTAGCCTTTTTTGTCAAAACTGGATAGAAGGCAGAAGTGTGACAATCCTTGCTGTCTCATATATGGTTGCTGGTAGACTCTTCATCTTAATGAACTTAGTGTATACTTTTTGCTTGATCTTATCTTATCATTTCATGACTAATCTGATCGTGCTTATCTTCTGCTCTTCTTCCTGATCAGATCTATCTCCATTTGGCTATTCTTTGACACGGTCATTACTGTGTCCTTCTAGACTTCTAATGCATGTAGCCAACACCCTTTTAATCACCAAGTGATTCTTTTCATTTCCATGCTATGCATGACTATGGCACAGCTCAGTTCATTACTGCTGCTGCGGCTTCTCTTCCATTTGATCTGCCACCTGCAGTATCAAACATGTTATTCATTTCCATTCCCCTCAGTCCTAGAGGCTGTGGTACACCTTTATTGCTATTGGATAGCTACAACATGGACTCTTACCTTAGCTGTCTCCCTACTAAGTAGGCATAGCATTCTATCTAATTAGGTATTAGGGTTAGACAAACATGTACAAATAGATAGTAGGATATAAACCCCAAGGACAACGCTAGGTAAATCCCCAGTCTAGTCTCTTGGTTTACACCTGAACTCGACTACCTAAGTCTCAAGACCTCAAACCTACTCTCTACTAACTGTAGTGAGTTAGTACTTCTCCCTTTTCTTTTAGCTAATAGTTAGTAGTAAAGCCGGTTCAAGTTCCCTTGCGGGTTCAGCCATTTCAAGAAGTGCCTACTTAGTTGCTGCCTCAAGGGGAGAAGAACAACTGTATTACCTGGATAAAAGGCAGAAGTGCCTACTACTGTACATTAGCTAGATGTAAGGTAATGAAACATTAAGTGCCCATCTCAGTTGCTACCTCAAGGGGAGAAGAACAACTGAGAGGGGAAAAACCTAAAATGAAAGTATTTATGAAACAAAGATGTGATTGCATTAAACTCTGCTAACTCCAATGTAACTCCAGAATGGGGTAAATGAGATCAAGGAAAAACAAGGTTAATGTATATTGAAGTAGCAAGGCTATCTTGATGTGCACAGGAAGAAGAGGTTGTATAAACCAAGTAGAAAACTTACTTGGTTGGTCAAGAATTGGTATTAGCAATCAAGAAAGAATAGAAAGAGATGTGATTCTGGAGTAGTACTCAATAGAAGAGGTAGTGTGATGATCCTTGCCATCTCATATATGGTCTCTGGTAAACTCTTCATCATAACAGACTTAGCATATACTTTTTGCTTGATCTTATCTTATTGTTTCATGACTAATCTGATCATGCTTATCTTTTGCTCTTCTTCCTGATCAGATCTATCCCCATTTGGCTATTCTTTGACATGGTCATTACTGCATCCTTCTAGACTTCTACCACATGTAGCCAACACCCTTTTAATCACCAAGTGATTCTTTTCATTTCCATGCTGTGCATGGCTATGGCACAGCCCAGTTCATTACTGCTGCTGTGGCTTTTCTTCCATTTGATCTGCCACCTACAGTATCAAACATGTTATTCATTTCTGCTCCCCTTAGCCCTAGAGGCTGTGGTACACCTTTATTGCTATTGGATAGCTACAACATGGACTCTTACCTTAGTCGCCACCCTACTGCGTAGGCATAGCATTCTACCTAATCAGGTATTAGGGTTAGATAAACATGTACAAATAGTATAGTAGTATATAAACCCCAAGGACAATGCTGGGTAGATCCCCAGTCTAGTCTCTTGGTCTTCTCCAGAACTCAACTACTAAGCCACTCCACCTCGTCAAACTCTTTCCTCAACAGAATGAGTTAGTACTTCTATTCTTTTAGCTGATAGTTGTAGTAGAGCTGGTTCAAGTTCCCTGTGGGTTCTGCTGTTTCATTAGACTAGACTCTTACTCTTTCTAGTGACCCTCTCTACTACAGGACCAGTACTAACGAGTGCTAGTGTCCTTCCCCCAGTTCCACCACTCCCTTCGTCCTTTCATTGTTGGTCACCAATGGGCAGAGCCAAGAGAAGGGCAAGAACAGACCACACAGGTCCTGGAGGGTGGGAACAGATCAGAGTCACCTGCCACTGCCTTTTTACAAGAGTTAGAGGCTTCTTTACCAGGCTTCTCCCATCAGGACTCGATCATCAGAGATACAATCACAGGAGATCTGAGAGAAGAGATTGGCTGCGAAGAGAGTACATCGCCAGCCACAGACACGAAGAATGAGAACATAGTCGTCCCCCTTACCATATCCGCCCCTATGAAGTTAGAGAGAGAGTCCGAGTCCCCCAACCTCCTCCTTCCACCTACCCCTGATCCAAACGATTGCAGCCTGGGGCCAAGTGTTATAGATGATGCAGATTGGTTACCACTGCAGAGGCTGCCCTCAGAAGAAGAGAGGGCATTTTATGGTATAGCTTTGACAGTACAGGCAAATTTCTATAGCCATACCTTTCATCTCCCCAAGCACCGCCTATCAGAAGGGTGGTCAGAATACAAGTTCAAAGAAGCCCCTGCTGCACCACTGCCACCTAAGAAAAGACAAAGAAGGCAATATCAGCAGGAGATAAAAAGAGGAATAGAAAGAGAAAGTAGGATAGGATTACAAAACATCCTGCCTTGCTCTTACAAATACTGAATGCAATTAATTGTCATTCTCCTCTCCTTTAGTTTGATCTTTTACATCATCACCATTTACTTTCTTAGGTGGATCACCAAGTACGCCACTGATTCACAAGTCCCAATCCTATTCGTAGGAAATCAAACAAAGACTTTCCGCACCCCTTACTCTACATTCATAGGAGTAGTCCCCGCAACTAGCGCCACCTCAGACAGTTGGATCTTTGGCGAAGGCCTCTATTGCAACCCCCATCAGTGCTAGATGCTTTCAAAGTTTGAACTTATCCTTGCCACATTCATTGGAATTTTCTTAATCTCTACCGCCGTACTTTGCTGGATCATAAAACAAGTTGTTGAACGCAATGCCCCCATACTTGCAGTGGTACATGTTTATAAAACTGAAGAAAACCCTTTCAGATTAAGTTTTGGTATCATAAGCCCGACTAAAGCCTCTGGAGATAATTGGAGATACTGTGGAGGTTGGTTTAACAAAAATGATTGGCATGTTCCTGAATTAGTAAGATCCGATCAGGAAGACAATAACGCCACAATCACCACCTTTGATTAAATCATTATGGCATTACCCAAACATCTATCAAATGTGCTTGATGCGCTAGCTGGTTCTTCAAAGAACAATTTATCCTAATTAGGGATTCATCTTAAAGAATATCTTGACATTCATAGCCAGGCTATGGAACAAATATTACAAGAGAACAAAAAACTGCGAGAAGATATGAAGGAAATGGAAGAGCAAGTCAAAGCAGAACCCTCTTTCCACAGTGGTGCTAGAATCACCAAAATCATAGCAGATCCAGGAGAGTATGATGGCACAAGAGGAAGGAAGTTTGAAGAATGGTGGACGAAAGCCCAAGTGTGGAGACAAGAAAACCTTGGGGCGCTCCACAGAGAAGCTGGAGTGAAGGCCATATTATTCTGAATGACAAAAAGAGATGCAGGAGCATTTGCATGTGCTCATCTCAATAAACTTCTCAAAGGAGATACTACAGACTGGTCTGAATTCAAGAAGCTTATCGAACTTCATTTCCGCCTAACCAATGAGAAAGAATGGGCAAGAAGACAGATTGAGAATTTGAAACAAACCAACAAGATGACGGTCGCCCAGTACCTTATAAAGCTAGAAAATTATCTTGCCACTGCTGAATACAATGGAGATCGTATCTTGCAGATCATGGAAAGAAACATGAATCAAGATATGGTCAAATATCTTTTCTTACAAGATGGTCGATACAAAAATTGCACCATCTTCATGGCCAAAGTAAAGGAATACAGAGAAAGACAGGAGTTATTAGGCTTTATTCAGCATGGAACAGCCGATAGAATTGCTAGACCTGTCCAAGATCCAAACACCATGGATGTAGATGCTGTCCAAAAGGGACAAGGGTCTCAAAATCCCCTAAAGTGTTTTAATTGTCAGGGACCTCACGTTGCTTCCAAATGTCCCAAACCCAAGAAAGCATGTGACAAATGCAAGTTCCTTGGTGGAGGACATGCTAAGTGGTGCACTACTAGTAGACCTTCCTGCAATATCTAAGAAATGAACACAGCAAACGAATCTTCTGATCCTAATCCTTCCGGGAAAGGAAAAGCTATCGCAGGAATGGGATTTGATGAAGCCCATGCCTGGTTCCAAGATTACAAAACCATTTCCAAGAAGGGAAAAGAATAGGGCAACCCCCTGATTCTGGGAAAGGAGGAAGCCCAAATCGATACGCTATTCTGAAAATAAAAGAAACTTTATCTTTGCCATCATGCGGGTCTCATCTAGATAATGAGCTTGGCCGGGACAAAACACCGGTGCTTGATTCACATATGAGAAAAAAAGAAAATATTGTATTCCCAGAAGTGGTGGAAATTAGGAGTATAATAACTTAGATTCCATTGACAGAACAGAAATGTCATGACATAAGAACAATGTACCCTAATCTGACAGAGTCAGATCTAGATGATCTACTACCCGGAACAAAACAAGAAGAATTCCATTTCCTAAGAACGATTAATCCTTAGAAGGATATAGTGCTACTGATAAAGATAACCCTGAAAATCAATATATCTTTTACAAAAACATCCACCCTCCTAGACTCTGGAGCAAATGCAATCTTTATAGATCAAAGTTTTGCACAGCGTCTAAACCTCCCTTTAACCCCTTTAAGACATCCCATAGTGGTGTATAATGCCAATGGTACACTTAATGCTGCAGGCAAGATTACACATAACTGTCAACTTGTTATGGAATATGAAGGTCATCATGAGAAATTGACAGCTGAGGTCACTGACCTAGGAAAGTTTGAGTTTATGAGTGGTTACAGCACCACAACCCCAATATAGACTGGACCATGGAATCAGTTAGATTGACAAGATGTCCCCAACACTATAGAAATCTCCAACAAGGTGATTCTACCCCAAGCAAGTTTTTACAGATGCTTTGAAAAAAACAGCTGGATCAAAGCTATAATGTGTATCATTGGATAAACTCTTTGGAAAAGAGTAACAATAAAAAGAAAATTTTAGAACGAGTACAACCGAAAGAAACCCCACTGGAACAATTAGTTCCAAAAGAGTATCATGATTATCTCACCATATTTTCAAAAAAAGACTCTGAAAGGATGCCCTTACAAAAACTGTGGGATCATGCAATTGAATTGCAAGAAGACTTTAAACCCTGAAAAGGAAGAATTATTCCCCTTTCAATTGATGAACAGGAAGAAGTCACTGTGTTCCTAGATGAACAAATGCAGAAAGGCTATATTCATCCATCAAAATCTCCACAAACCTCCCCTGTATTCTTTATTCCAAAGAAAGATGGTGGTAAACGCATGGTATAGGATTACTGATATTTGAATGAACACACCATCAAAAATAATTATCCTTTACCTTTAATTGCCCAGCTTATGAACAAGCTTAAAGATGCTAAATTATTCACAAAAATGGATCTAAGATGGGGATACAACAACATTTGCATTAAAGAGGGTGATGAATGGAAAGCCACTTTCATATGCTTCCAAGGAGCATATGAACCCCTCGTAATGTATTTTGGATTATGCAATTCCCCTGCCATGTTCCAAGCAATGATGAATGAAATTTTTGCCAACATGGATGATGTGGTAGTGGTCTATATAGATGATTTATTAATTTTCACGAAAACAGAAGACCAAGCAGAACATGATCAAATCATGCTCAAAGTCTTATGATGACTGAAGGAGAATGATCTCTTTGTGAAAGCCCCCAAATGCCACTTTCATGTCACAGAAGTAGACTTTCTTGGCATGATTGTGGGAAAGAACGGCATTTCTATGAATCCAAAGAAGGTTGAGGCCATAACACAGTGGCCCATCCCCTCAAATGTCAAAGGAGTTAGGAGTTTTTTAGGACTCGCTAACTTCTATCACTGCTTTATTTCCAATTTCTCTTAAGTGGCCAGACCACTTAATGATCTATTAAAGAAAGAAGTCTCATTTGAATGGGGCTTAGAACAACAAGAAGTGTTTGAAACACTTAAGACTGCTTTCATATCAGCCCCTGTTTTAGCCTATCCAGATATTGATTGCAAATTCTGTTTAGAAGCTGATGCTTTAGATTACGCCATGGGAGCTGTGCTTTCAATTAAGAAAGAAGACAAGTGGCACCCTGTAGCATATGCTTCTCATAGTATGCAACCAGCAGAACGGAATTATCCCATCTTGGACAAGGAGATGCTCTCTATCATAAGATCATTAGAAGAATGGAGACATTATCTCAAAGGAGCTAGATTTCCTGTGGAAGTCTGGAATGATCACCAAAACCTTCAGTGGTATCAGACAAGACAAGATCTCAATTGCCAACAAGCCCGATGGGTGCAATATTTATCCCAGTTTAATCTGAAATGGATTCATAAGCCAGGAGCTACCATGGGCAAGGCTGATGCGCTCTCTAGATGAGAAGATCATGCAAGCGGCATAGATCAAGATAATAAAGGAGTCCTGGTAATTCCACTGGAGCAGATTGGATCTATGGAGCAAGACACTCCAATTCTCATCTCCAATGAAGGCGAACGACTCAATAAATCTATATTTAACAAACTTTGTAAGCTTACAGAGAAAGATACCATGCATCTCGGAAGAAAACACTTTTTACTCGAAGGAGAAAATGGCTTGTTGCATGATCCGCAAGGCTGCATATATGTACCAGATTCTGCCCTAATCAAGATGGACATTCTCTGATTGTGTCATGATTTCCTGATTGCCGGTCACCCAGGATATGAGAAGATGTTAGAATTAATTTCACAATTCTATTGGTGGCCAGGCATATTCACATTTGTATGAGAGTATGTTAGTCATTGTGAAAGATGCCAATGTTTCAAAGGAACAAACATAGCCCCTATGGGCCTGCTACAACCCCTTCCTATTCTGGAAAGACCATGGAGTCATATTTCTGCAGATTTCATCACAGATCTGCCTAAGTCTAGATCTTTTGATGCAATTCTCACAGTCGTAGATTTATTTTCAAAAGAAGTAGAACTTATTCTGTGCACCAAGCAGTGCAGTGCCCTGGATATGGCACGTTTATTTTTAAACAATGTCTGGAAGCATCACAGTCTTCCATCCTCTATTGTTTCCGATCAAGGTCTGCAGTTTGCTGTGCAAGTAATGACTGAGATCAATAAAGCCCTATCTATTGAAACCAAACTCAGTACAGCATTCCATCCCCAGACAGATGGTCAGGCTGAAATCATCAATAAAAAAAGTACAGAAGTTCTTAAGAATCTTTTGTTTGGAAAAACAAGATCAATGGGCAGATTGGCTAGCCATTGCTCAGTTTTCCATTAATTCCAAACAACATGCTTCTACCAAGAAGACCCCCTTTGAAGTCATGCATTCATATCACCCCAGAATGGGAATAGAGCCACTTAAGATGGACAAAGCCCCTGCAGCAGTAAAATTTGCTGACGAGATGGCCGCCACCTTTGATCAAGTATGGCAGAACATAAAAGCGGCACAGGCACATCAGAAGAAGTATGCAGATCAATCTTGTAGTAATTCTTCTGGATATAGTGTGGGCCAACAAGTTTGGCTGTTCACAGAAAACCTTAAACTCATGCATGCATCAAAGAAACTATCGGAACGATGGCTCGGTCCATTTACCATTATTAAAATGATGGGAACCAATGCAGTAGAATTGAAACTTCCCTAATCCATGAGGATCCATCCAGTGGTTAATATCTCTCACATAAAACCTTACAAGGAACACCTAAATGGTCAGCCAGTTAAATGGTCTGGTTCTGTTAAGGTTATGGAAGATCAAGATAACAAGTGGGAAGTTGATTTCATTGTGGACAGCAGATATCAGCAACACCAACTGGAATATCTGGTACACTGGAAAGGATATGACGAAATAGAACGAACTTGGGAGCCATGCTCCAACCTTACTAATGCCAAGGAGGCTATTTCCGACTTTTATCACAACCATCCCTCGGCTCCATGAGCCCTTACTATTGATCCCGAACAGTTCCTTTTCCTTTTTCAGAAAAGTCCTGAAAACATCACTGTAGTTCCAACTCATCATCTCCCCTTTGATCATTTGGACAATGATCTTTAAGTGGGGGGTAGTGTGACAATCCTTGCCATCTTATATACGGTCTCTGGTAGACTCTTCATCGTAATGGACTTAGCATATACTTTTTGCTTGATCTTATCTTATCGTTTCATGACTAATCTGATCATGCTTATCTTCTGCTCTTCTTTCTGATCAGATCTATTTCCATTTGGCTATTCTTTACCACGGTAATCACTGTGTCCTTCTAGTGAAATGGCTGAACCCTGAGGGTGAACTTAAACCAGTTCCACTACCAACTATCAGCTAAAAAGAAGAGGGAATACTAACTTGCTATGGTTAGTAGAGAGTTTGAGGGGAAGTCTTGAGGCTTAGTAGTTGAGTTTAGGTAAAGACCAAGAGACTAGACTGGGGACTACCCAGCATCATCCTTGGGGTTTATATACTACTATACTATTTGTACATGTGTGTCTAACCCTAATACCTGATTAGATAGAATGCTATGCCTACGCAATAGGAATACAACTAAGGTAAGAGTCCATGCTGTAGCTATCCAATAGCAATAAAGGCATACCACAGCCTCTAGGACTGAGGGGAATGGAAATTGAAACAACCAAAGAACTCTTGGGTCTTGGAAGATGAAGTCTACTACAACTATTTTAGTAAAAGAAGAGGAAAAGAATACTAACTCGTTCTGTTGAGGAAAAAGTAGCCTTAAGAAGTGCTTAAATAGTCAAGTTCTGGGTAACCTCCAAGAGACTAGACTGGGGATCAACCCAGCTTCACCCTTGGTCTTATATACTACTATCTATTTGTACATGTTGTCTTAACCCTAATATCTGATTAGAATAACTGAGTTCCAATCTATGGTAGAGTCTGTGTCCATGTCTATGCCATCCAATGGCAATAAAGGCATACCATAGCCTCTAGAGCTGAGGGGAATGGAAATGAAAAGAAGTTTGATACTGCAGGTGGCAGATCAAATAGAAGAGAAGCTGCAGCAGTGGTAATTAAGTGGGCTATGCCATAGCCATGCACTGCATGGAAATGAAAAGAATCTCAATGGAGATTAAAGAAGGGTGCTGGCAAGGTGGTTAGAAGATCAGAAGACATGGTGATTACCGTGTGAAAGATTAGCCAAATGGAGATAGATTTGATCAGGAAGAAGAGCAGAAGATAAGCTCCGATCAGATAAGATGAAAAGAAAAGATAAGATCAAAGAAAAGAAAGTTCATGCTAGGTCTGTTAACGAAGAGTCTACCAGAGACTGTATACGAGACAGCAAGGATCATCACAGAAATGAATAACACATTTGATACTGTGGGTGGCAGATCAAATGGAAGAGAAGCTGCAGCAGCAGTAATGAACTGGGCTGTGCCATAGTCATGCACAGCATGGAAATGAATAGAATCACTTGGTGATTAAAATGGCGCTGGCTACATGCATTAGAAGTCTAGAAGGGCATGGTAATGACCATAGCAAAGAATAGCCAAATGGGGATAGATCTAATTGGAAAGAAGAGCAGAAGATAAACATAATCAGATTAGTGTGATGATCCTTGCTGTCTCATATACAGTCTCTGGTAGACTCTTCATCAAATGAACTTAGCATGAACATTCTTTTCTTTGATCTAATCTTTTTCTTCTATCTTATCTGATCAGAGCTTATCTTCTGCTCTTTTTCCTGATCAGATCTATTTCCATTTGGCTAATCTTTGACACAGTAATCACCATGTCTTCTGATCTTCTAACTGCCTTGCCAGCACCCTTCTTTAATTTCTGTTGAGATTTTTTTCATTTTCATGTAGTGCAATGGCTGTGGCACAGCCCACTTCATTACTGCTGCTATGGCTTCTCTTCTATTTGATTTGCCACCCGCAGTATCAAACTTCTTTTTATTTCCATTTCCCTCAGCCCTAGAGGCTATGGTATGCCTTTAATGCCATCAGATGGCATAGACATGGACAGAGACTTAGCCATAGATTGGAACTCAGCTATCCTAATTAGGTATTAGGGTTAGTCAAACATGTACAAATAGATAGTAGTATATATACCCAGGGACGAAGCTGGATTGATTCCTAGTCTAGTCTCTTGGTGTTTTCCTAGAACTTGACTACTAAGCACCCCTTAAGGCAACTCTTTCCTCAACAGAACGAGTTAGTCTTTTTCTCTTTCTCTTTACTAAGAATAGTTGTAGTAGACTTGGTCTTCAAGCACAAAAGTTCTTTGGTTGTTTTATTAGACTAGACTCTCCTCTAGTGACTACATCTACTACAGGATGGGTGCTAACTGACACTAGTGCCCATACAGTTTCATCACTCCCTGCGTTCCTTTATTGTTGGGACTACCCAGAGATCACCAAGAGAAGGGCCAGAACCAGCCACACAGGACCCAAAGGGTGGAAACATTTCACTTTCTTTTGCTGAAGCCTTCTTAAGAGAGTTAGAAGGTTCTTTATTTGGCCACCTCCATCAGGACTTGATCATAAGAGATACGATCAAAGGAGAATTGAGATTAGAGATCAGCTTCGAAGACAGTACATCGCCAATCACCGAAGAGAAGGAAGAGGACATAGTCATCCCCCTTACTCTATCAGACCCTATAAAACCCAACTCCAACAGAGACAGCCCCAACTGAAACAGCAGAACTCCCATGGGAACTTGAACCGGCTCTACTACGACTATCAGCTAAAAGGATAAGAGACTACTAACTCGTTCTGTTGAGGAAAGAGTTGAGGTGACTGAGTGGCTTAGTAGTCGAGTTCTGGAGAAGACCAAGAGACTAGACTGGAGATTTACCCAGTGTCATCCTTGGTATTTATATACTACTATACTATTTGTACATGTATTGCTAACCCTAATACCTGATTAGATAGAATGCTATGCCTACATAGTAGGGATGTGACTAAGGTAAGAGTTTGTGTTGTAGCTATCCAATAGCAATAAAGGCACACCACAGCCTCTAGAGCTTAGGGTAACGGAAATGAATAACACATTTGATACTGCGGGTGGCAGATCAAATGGAAGAGAAGCCATGGTAGCGGTAATGAACTGGGCTGTGTCATAGCCATGCACAGCACGGAAATGAAAAGAATTACGCAGTGATTAAAAGGGCATTGGCTATACACGGTAGAAGTCTAGAAGGGGCACGGTAATGACTGTGGCAAAGAATAGCCAAATGGAGATAGATCTGATCAGGAAGAAGAGCAGAAGATAAGCACAATCAGATTAGTCATGAAACGATAAGATAAGATCAAACTGAAAAGTATACGCTAGGTTTGTTGCGATGAAGAGTCTACCAGAGACCATATACGAGATGGCAAGGATCGTCACACTACCCCCCGCTAAAGATCATTGTCCAAATGATCAAAGGGGAGATGATGAATTGGAACAGTGGTAATGTTTTCAGGGCATTTCTGGAATAGGAAAAGAAACTGATCGGGTTCAATGGTAAGGGCTTGCGGAGCTGAAGGATGTTGTTTATAGAAGTCAGTGATAGCCTCCTTGGCATTTGTAAGGTTGGAACGTGGTTCCCAAGTTCTATCAGTTTCGTCATATCCTTTCCAATGTACCAGGTATTCCAGTCAACATTGTCGATATCTGCTGTCCACGATGAAATCTACTTCCCACTCGTTATCTCTATCTTCCATAACTTTTACAGGACCAGGCCGTTCAACCGGCTGACCCTCTAGGCGTTCCTTATAAGGTTTAATGTGGGAGATATTAACAACTGGATGAATCCTCATGGATTGGGGAAGTTTCAATTCCACTGCATTGGTTCCCATCATCTTAGTGATGCTAAATGGACTGAGCCATCATTCCGAAAGTTTCTTTGAAGCATGAGTGAGTTTAAGGTTTTCTGTGGATAACCAAACCTGTTGGCCCACATGATACTTGGGAGGGTTACTGCGAGATTGATCTGCATATTTCTTTTGATGTGCCTGTGCCACTTTCATGTTCTGCCATACTTGATCAAATGTGGTGGCCATCTCATCAGCAAATCTTACTGCAGCGGGAGCTTTATTCGTTTTAACCAGTTCGATACCCATTCTGGGGTGATAGGAATGTGTGACTTCAAAGGAGGTCTTCTTGGTAGAAGCGTGTTGTTTCGAATTAATGGAGAACTGGGTGACGGCAAGCCAGTCTGCCCATTGATCTTGTTTTTCTGAACAAAAGATTCTCAAGAATTTCTGAACTTCTTTATTAACAATCTCCGATTGTCCGTCTGTTTGAGGATGAAAAGCCATACTCAGTTTGGTCTCAATAGATAAGGCTTTATTTATTTCTTTCATTACTTGTGCAGCAAATTGAGGTCCTCGATCTGAGACAATAGAAGAAGGAAGACCATGATGCTTCCATACATGATTGAGGAATAACCGTGCCGTGTCCAGGGCACTGCATTCCTTTGTGCAAGGAATAAGCTCAACTTCTTTAGAAAATCGATCTACGACTGTGAGAATGGAATCAAACGATCTAGACCTTGGTAGATCAGTAATGAAATCGGTGGATATATGACTCCAGGGTCTTTCTGGAATAGGAAGGGGTTGTAGCAACCCACTAGGGGCCTTATTGGTTCCTTTGAATCATTGACATCTTTCACAGTGAGTGACGTACTCTCGTACGAAAGTGGATATTCCTGGCCACCAATAGAATCTGGAAATTAATTCCAACGTCTTCTCATATCCAGAGTGACCTGCTATAGGTGAATTGTGATAGAGCCTGAGAATGTCCATCTTAATCAAGGCAGAATCTGGTACGTATATGCGGCCTTGTGGATCATGTAATAGACCATCTTCTCTTTCAAGTAAAAAGTGTTTTCTGCCGAGATATATGGTGTCCTTCTCCGTAAGCTTGCAAAGCTCGTTGAATATGGATTTGTTAAGTCGTTCACCTTCATCGGAGATGAGAATTGGAGTATCTTGCCCCATAGATCCAATCTACTCTGGCAGAATTACTAATACTCCTTTATTATCTTGATCTATGCCGATAGTGTGATCTTCTCTTCTAGAGAGAGCATCGGCTTTTCCCATAGTAGCTCCAGGCTTATGAATCCATTTTAGGTTAAATCTGGATAGATATTGTGCCCATCTAGCTTGTCTTCGATTAAGATCCTGTCTTGTCTGATACCATTGAAGGTTTTGGTGATCATTCCAGACTTCCACTGGAAATCTAGCTCCTTCGAGATAATGTCTCCATTCTTCTAAGGATCGTATAACCGAAAGCATTTCTTTATTGGAGATGGGATAATTTCGTTTGGCAGGTTGCATGCTATGAGAAGCGTAAGTGACGGGATGCCATTTGTCATCCTTCTTTATGGAGAGCACTGCTCCTGTGGCATAATCCAAAGCATCAGCTTCTAAACGAAATTCATAATCTATATCTGGATAGGCTAAAACTGGAGCCATTACAAACGAATTTTTGAGCATTTCAAATGCTTCTTGCTGTTCTGAGCCCCATTCAAATGGAGTTTCCTTCTTTAGGAGATTATTCAGGGGTCTAGCCAGTTTTGAGAAATCGGAGATGAAGCGGCAATAGAAGTTTGCCAAACCTAAAAAACTTCTTACTCCTTTGACGTTGGTCGGAATGGGCCATTGAGTTATAGCCTCTATCTTCTTTGGATCCATAGAAATGCCGTTCTTTCCCACAATCATGCCAAGAAAGTCTACTTCTGTGACACGAAAGCGGCATTTGGGGGCTTTCACAAAGAGATCATTTTCTTTTAAACGTCGTAATACCTCTCACACAATTCGATCGTGTTCTTCCTGGTTCTCCGTTTTTGTGAATATTAATAAGTCGTCGATGTAAACCACTACCACATCATCCATATCAGTGAAGATTTCATTCATCATTGCCTGGAATATGGCGGGTGAGTTGCATAATCCAAAGTACATTACGAGAGGTTCATATGCTCCTCAGAAGCATACGAAAGCTGCCTTCCATTCATCCCCTTCTTTGATGCGTATGTTATTGTATCCCCATCTTAGATCCATCTTGGTGAATAACTTAGCATCTTTCAACTTGTCTACAAGCTGAGAAATTAACGGAAGTGGATAATTATTTTTGATGGTGTGTTCATTGAGATATCGGTAATCTTGTACCATCTGTTTTCCACCATCTTTCTTTGGGACGAAGAATATGGGGGACATTTGTGGGGATTTAGAAGGGCAAATATACCCTTTTTGGATTTGTTCATTCAGGAACGCGGTAACTTCTTCTTGTTCATCTATAGATAAAGGGATGATTCTTCCTTTTCGAGGTTTAAAGTCTTCTTGCAATTCTATTGCATGGTCCCACGGTTTTTGTAAAGGCATTCTCTCAGAATGGCATTTCAATGCTATGTGGGGTCCTTGGCAATTAAAACATTTTAGAGGGCGAGATCCCTTTTGAATGGCATCTATGTCCATGGCATTTGGATCTTTAGCAGGTCTGGAGATTCGGTCGGCAGTTCCTCGCCGGATGAATCCTAATAATTCTTGCTGTTCTCCATACTCCTTGACCTTGGCCATGAAGGTGGCGCATTCTTTGTATTGTCCATCTCGTAAGAACAGATATTTGACCATATCTTGATTCATGTTCCTTTTCATGATTTGCAAAATACGATCTCCGTCATATTCAGCTGTTGCTAGGTAATTTTCTAATTTGATAAGGTATTGGGCTACCGTCATTTTATCAGTTTGTTTTAGATTCTTGATCTGTCATCTAGCCCATTCCTTCTCATTGGTTAATTGAAAATGAAGCTTGATGAGTTTCTTGAATTCAGGCCAATCTGTTTCATCCCCTTTTAGGATTTTATTCAGATGGGCTCGTGTGAATGCTCCAGCATCGCCTTTAGTCATGCGTGACAGTATGGCCTTTACTCCTACTTCGCCTTTGAGTACCCCTATGTTTTCTTGCCTCCATACTTGGGCTTTAGTCCACCATTCTTTGAATTTTCTTCCTCTGGTACCGTCATACTCTCCTGGATCAGCTACTATCTTGGTGATTCTGGCACCACTACTGGAGGATGGTCCAGCCTTTACCTGCTCTTCCATTTCCTCAATGTCTTCTTGCAGTTTTCTATTTTCTCATAAGATTTGTTCCATAGCCCAGCTATGTATATTGAGATATTCTTTAAGATGAATCCCTAATTGGGATAGTTCTTGTTTTGGAGATCTGGCAAGCGCATCAAGCACGTGAGAAAGATGCTCGGGTAATGCCATAGTGATTATTCAAAGGCAGCGATGGTGGTGTTGTCGTCGTCCCATTCTGATCTTATTAATTCAGGGACATGCCAGTCGTTTTCATTAAACCAACCTCCATGGTATCTCCAATTATCTCCAGAGGCTTTAGTTGGGCTTACTATTTCAAAGCTTATTCCAAAAGGGTTTTCTTTGGTCTTATAGACGTGTGCTACTGCAAGTATGGATGTGTTTCTTTCAATGACAAGTTTTATGATCCAGCAAGTGACGATAGTGCAGATAAGGAAAATTCCAATGAATGTGGCGAGGATGAGTTCAAACGTTGAAATCATTTAATAGTGTTGGCAGTTGTGGGGGCGTTGTTGGAGTCCTTCTCCAAAGATCCAACCGTCTGATGTTGCATTGGTAGTGGGGACTACTCTGATGAAAGCGGAGAAAGGTGTTCTAAAAGTTCTGCTTCGGTTTCCTACGAAGAGAATTGGGACTTGTGAGTCTGTTGCGTACTTGGCAATCCACCTAAGGAAGTAGATTGTGATGATGTAAAAGATCAAACTGAAAGAGAGGAGAATGACAATTAATTGCATTCAATATTTGTAAGAGCAAGGCGGGATGTTTCGTAATCCTATCCTACTTCTTCTTTCTATTCCTCTCTTTATTTCCTGCTGATATTGCTGGCATTGCCTTTTCTTAGGCGGTGGCAGTGCTGCAGGTGCTTCTTCGAACTCGTACTCTGACCAGCCTTCTGATCTTCTTCTTTTGGGAAGGTTAAAGGTCCGACTATAGAAATCGGCCTGTACCATCGAAGCTAAAGCATAAAATCCCCTCTCTTCTTCTGAGGGCAGCCGATGCAGTGGTGACCGATTGGCAACGTCTATAATACTCGGACTCGGGCTGCAGTCATTTGGGTCAGGGGTAGGAGAAAGGAGGAGGTCGGGGCTGTCTTCTTCTCTCTCTTCTTTTGTAGGGGTGGATGCTATAAGGGGGATGACTATGTCCTCTTCCTTCAAGTCGGTGGCTGGCGATGTGCTCTCTTTGCAGCCGTTCTCTAATCTCATGTCTTTGTTGATCGTATCTCTCACGATCGGATCCCAATGGGGGAAGCCTGGTAAAGAACCTTCTAACTCTTGTAAGAAGGCGGTGGCTGGTGAGACGGATCTGTTCCCACCATCCGGGACCTGTGCAGCCTGTTCTTGCCTCTCTCTTGGCTCTGCCCGTTGGCGACCGACAATGAAAGGGTGAAGGGAGTGGTGGAACTGGGGGAAGGACACTAGCACTTGTTAGTACTGGTCCTGTAGTAGAGGGGGTCACTAGAAAATATAAGAGTCTAGTCTAATGAAACAGCAGAACTCCCGTGGGAACTTGAACCGGCTCTACTATGACTATCAGCTAAAAGGATAAGAGACTACTAACTCGTTCTGTTGAGGAAAGAGTTGAGGTGACTGAGTGGCTTAGTAGTCGAGTTCTGGAGAAGACCAAGAGACTAGACTGGAGATTTACCCAGTGTCGTCCTTGGTATTTATATACTACTATACTATTTGTACATGTATTGCTAACCCTAATACCTGATTAGGTAGAATGCTATGCCTACATAGTAGGGATGTGACTAAGGTAAGAGTTTGTGTTGTAGCTATCCAATAGCAATAAAGGCGCACCACAGCCTCTAGAGCTTAGGGTAACGGAAATGAATAACACGTTTGATACTGCGGGTGGCAGATCAAATGGAAGAGAAGCCACGGTAGCGGTAATGAACTGGGCTGTGTCATAGCCATGCATAGCACGGAAATGAAAAGAATTACGTGGTGATTAAAAGGGCGTTGGCTACATGCAGTAGAAGTCTAGAAGGGGCACGGTAATGACTGTGGCAAAGAATAGCCAAATGAAGATAGATCTGATCAGGAAGAAGAGCAGAAGATAAGCACAATCAGATTAGTCATGAAACGATAAGATAAGATCAAACTGAAAAGTATACGCTAGGTTTGTTGCGATGAAGAGTCTACCAGAGACCATATACGAGATGGCAAGGATCGTCACACCAACCTCCTCCTTCCTCCTACCCCAGACCTGAATGATTGCAGCCCCAGACTAAGTATCATAGACAAAGGTCAGTCCTCACTGCATTAGCTGCCCTTAGAAGAAGAGAGGGGATTCTACACTATAGCTTTGACAGTACAGGCCGATTTCTATAGTCAGACTTTCAACCTCCTGAAATGAAAAAGGTCAGAAGGGTGGTCAGAATATGAATTTGAAGAAGCTCCAGCTTAGCCTAAGAAAAAAAATAGGCAAGCTTATGAACAAGAAATAGCTAAAGAAGGACCTAGCAGAGTACAACTCTGAAACCTCCCATGAAAATCTTATAAATACTAAAAATGTCTCTTTCTACCAATTTAATTAACACTCTTAATGCACTTTCAAACTTCTCAAACAACAATTATGCCCAATTATGAAACAACCATAAACTGGTGTTTGGGTAATGGCAGCTACAACCACCAATCAATCCTATCCCATCTAGGGAATGCTCAAAGCAATGAGTAAAGGTGTCATAAAGCAATGAGTCGTCTGGATGAAGGAAGACTACTAAGGGTGATGACTCGAGTGTGTAAGGCCAAAGTCAGAGATGATGAGCTCAAGTGGATGAAACTAAAGCCCAGTTAAAAGATAAAGCAGAGGTGTGAGTCCAACAGTGTGAGCGACAACTTGGACAAGCACTGGGCTCTAAGCTATATATCCCTAGCCTAGGGGAGCAGCTCTTAAGTTTATGGGAAAACACCAAAAGACTAGACTGGGGGTCAATCCAGCGTTGTTCTCGGTCTTATATACTACTATCTATTTGTACATGTTTGTCTAACCCTAATATCTAATTAGGTAGAATGCTATGCCTATGTAGTAGGGCTGCATCTAAGATAAGAGTCTGTGTTGTAGCTATCCAATAGCAATAAAGGCATACCACAGCCTCTAGGGCTAAGGGTATGAATCAACCAATAGCAATACTGCCTGCACTGCCTACAAGGCAGTGTGATGCTGTGTACCATGCACATCAAGTGCATTGTTAATGTCTGTGATACAGCCTTTAGGGCTGAGGGGAATGGAAATGAAAAGAAGTTTGATACTGCAGGTGGCAGATCAAATAGAAGAGAAGCTGCAGCAGTGGTAATTAAGTGGGCTGTGCCACAGCCATGCACTGCATGAAAATGAAAAGAATCTCAACAGAGATTAAAGAAGAGTGCTGGCAAGGTGGTTAGAAGATCAGAAGACACAGTAATTACCATGTGAAAGATTAGCCAAAGGGGGATAGATCTGATTGGGAAGAAGAGCAGAAGATAAGCTTCAATCAGATAAGATCAGAAGAAAAGATAAAATTAAAGAAAAGAAAGTTCACGCTAAGTCTGTTTGACAAAGAGTCTATCAGAGACCTTATATGAGATGGCAAGGATTGTCACAAATTAGACATTCATCTTAAAGCCTATTTGGAAGACCAAGCCCAAGCAATGCTGAGCATTGTAAGGGATAACCAATGAATGAAAGAGGTGTTAGAACAAATGGAAGAACAAGTAAAGGCTGGAGGAGGACGAGAAGCAAGAATCACTAAGATCATAGCAGACCCTGGAGAATACAACAGCATTAGGGGTTGAAAATTTGAAGAATGGTGGATGAAAGTTCAAGTATGGTGAGACAAGAACATCACTGTACTAGGAGGAGTAGCAGGAGTCAAAGCAGTCCTTTTATGAATGATGAAAGGAGACACCAGAGTCTTTGCACAGGCTCATTTAATCAGGGTTTTAAAAGGAGACAAAACAGATTGGCCAGAATTTAAGAAGTTAATAGAACTTCATTTCCGTCTTACAAATGAAAAAGAGTGGGCTAGATGCCAACTTGAAAACCTGAAACAAGGAGACAAGATGACAGTCTCACAATACTTTGTCAAGATGGAAAATTACTTGGCACAAGCAGAATACAATGGAGAAAGACTTCTCCAAATTTTAGAATGCAACATGAATCAAGACATGGTAAAATACCTGTTCTTGAGAGATGGATGCTACACCGATGTAGCCATATTCATGAAAAAAGTAAAGGAGTATGGTGAACACCATAAACTACTAGGCTTCATCAAATGAGGAACAGCCGATTGCATCTCTCAGCCAAGAGATTCAAATGCAATGAACGTAGATGCAGTCCAAAAGGGGCAAGGCCAAAAGGATCGAGGGCCCCTGAAATGTTTTAATTGTAAAGGACCCCATGTTGCAGCCAAGTGCCTGAAACCAAAAAAGGCATGTAACAAATGTAAATTCCTAGGTGGAGGCCATGCTATTTGGTGCCCCACTCAAAAGGCATCAAGAAACATCTGAGAAATGAGCCAAAGCTCATCCCCCATACCTAAAAGTCCACCAAAGGACAAGGGTAAAGGATGGGATTGGAGCAGGTTGGTCACAGACATGTCCTTTGATGAGGCACATGATTGGTTCAAGGATTATGAAACTATTGCCTCCAAATTGGGAAAAGCATAGAGCAACCCATGAGATCTATGCACATGGGAAGCCATAATAAATATGAAATCCTAAATGTTGAAGAAAATTCTCTGCTGTCATGTGGGTCTCATCTAGATGATGAGCTCAGTCGGGATGAAACACCAATGCTTAATTCGCATTTGAAAAAAGAAAAAAATATTATATTCCCAGAAGTGGTGGAGATAAGGAGCATGATGACTCCTATTCCATCAAAAGAACAAAAATGACACAATGTAAGAACTATGTATCCAGGACTAACCGAGTTAGATTTCAATGAATTACTCCCCAAAATGAGAAAAGAAGATCCAGAGGAATTTCATTTTCTAAGAACTATTAACCCAAAAAAAGATATAGTCCTCCTGATCAAGATAACTCCAAAAATAAACATTCCCTTTACTAAAACATCTGCCCTCCTAGACTCTGGAGCAAACACTGTCTTCATCAATCAGCAATTTGTTCAGTGTCTTCATCTTCCTTTAATCCCTCTAAGAAGACCTATTCCAGTGTATAATGCTGATGGAACCTTAAACACCACTGGAAAAATAATGCATAACTGTCAACTTGTTATGGAATATGACAGTCATCATGAGAAACTGACTGCTGAGGTCACTGATCTGGGAAAGTTTAAATTCATTCTGGGATATAAGTGGTTGCAGCACAACAACCCAGAAATAGATTGGACAACTGGAAAGGTTAGATTGATGAGATGTCCCCAGCATTGTCAGAATCTCCAACAAGGTGATTCTACCCCATCCAAGTTTTTACAGGCATTGCAAAAAGAACAGTGCAAGCAGACATATCAGGTATACCATTGGATCCATTCCCTGGATAGAAACAATGATACCCAAAAAGTGCTTGAAAGGGTTCGGCCAAAAGAAACCCCACCAGAGGAATTAGTGCCTAAAGAGTACCACAATTACCTCATGGTATTTTTCAAGAAAGATTCCAAAGGAATGCCCCTATGCAAGCTGTGGGACCATGCAATTGAATTGCAAGATAATTTCAAGCCCTGCAAAGAAAGAATTATTCCCCTTTTGATTGATGAATAGGAAGAAGTCACTGCTTTTCTAGATGAACAAATGCAGAAAGGCTATATTTGTTCATCAAAATCTCCACAAACATCCCCTGTATTCTTTATACTGAAGAAAGATGATGGAAAATGAATGGTACAAGATTACTAATATCTTAATGAACACACCATCAAAAACAATTATCCTTTGCCCTTGATTTCATAACTTATAGACAAATTGAAAGATACTAAATTATTCATTAAAATGGATCTAAGATGGGGATACAATAATGTCTGCATCAAGGAAGGAGATGAATGGAAAGCCACCTTCATATGCTTCAGAGGAGCATATGAACCCCTTGTGATGTATTTTGGACTATGCAATTCCCCTGCCACCTTCCAGGCTATGATGAATGAAATCTTTGCTAATATGGATGACATGGTAGTGGTCTATATAGATGACTTATTAATATTCACAAAAACAGAAGATTAAGTGAAACATGATAGAATCATATTGGAAGTACTTAGAAGACTAAAGAAGAAGAACCTCTTTGTGAAAGCCCCCAAATGCCACTTTTGTATCACTGAAGTAGATTTTCTTGGCATAATTGTGGGAAAGAATGGCATTTCTATGGATCCAAAGAAGGTTGAGGCCATAACTCAATGGCCCATTTCCTCAAATGTCCAAGGAGTAAGGAGCTTTTTAGAACTTGCAAACTTCTACTGAAACAACCAAAGAACTCTTGTGCTTGAAGACCAAGTCTACTACAACTATTCTTAGTAAAAGAAAAAGGGAAAGAGACTAACTCATTCTGTTGAGGAAAGAGTTGCTTTGAGAAGTGCTTAGTAGTCAAGTTCTGGGAAAACACCAAGAGACTAGACTGGGAATCAACCCAGCTTTGTCCTTGGTCTTATATACTACTATCTATTTGTACATGTTTTGTTAACCCTAATACCTGATTAGGATAGCTGAGTTCCAATCTATGGTAGAGTCCATGTCCATGTCTATGCCATCCAATGGTGATAAAGGCATACCACAGCCTCTAGAGCTAAGGGGAATGGAAATGAAAAGAAGTTTGATACTGCAGGTGGCAGATCAAATAGAAGAGAAGCTGCAGCAGTGGTAATTATGTGGGCTGTGCCATAGCCATACACTGCACAGAAATGAAAAGAATCTCAACAGAGATTAAAGAAGGGCGCTGACAAGACAGTTAGAAGATTAGAAGATATGGTGATTACCATGTGAAAGATTAGCCAAATGGGAATAGATCTGATTAGAAAGAAGAGCAAAAGATAAGCTCCAATCAGATAAGATAGAAGAAAAAGATAAGATCAAAGAAATGAAAGTTCACACTAAGTCTATTTGATAAAAAGTCTACCAGAGACTGTATATGAGACAGCAAGGATCGTCACATCTACCGCTGCTTTATTTCCAATTTCTCTCAAGTGGCAAGACCACTTAACGATCTTTTAAAAAAAGAAGTCTCATTTGAATGGGGCTTAACACAGCAAGAAGCATTTGAAACGCTCAAGACTGCTTTCATATCTGCCCCCATTTTAGCATATCCAGATATAGATTGTGAATTCCATTTAGAAGCTGATGCTTCAAATTATGCCACAGGAGCTGTGCTCTCTATTAAGAAAGAAGACAAGTGGCATCCCATTGCTTATGCTTCTCATAGCATGCAACCTACAGAACAGAATTATTTCATCTTGGACAAAGAGATGCTCTCCATCATAAGATCATTGGAGGAATGGAGACATTATCTTGAAGGAGCTAGATTTCCTGTGGAAATTTGGAATGATCACCAGAATCTTCAGTGGTACCAGATGAGACAAGATCTCAATTGCTGCCAGGCACAATGGGCACAATATCTATCTAGATTTAACCTAAAGTGGATTCATAAGCCAGGAGCTACAATGGGCAAGGCTGATGCACTCTCTAGACAAGAAGATCATGCTATCAGCATAGAAAACGACAATAAAGGAGTTCTGGTAATACCACCGAAGCAGATCAGAAGTATGGAGATAGATACTCCACTTCTTATTTCTGATGAAGGCAAAAGACTTAATAAATCTATATTCAATGAGCTTTGTAAGCTAATGGAAGGAGATACCATCTATCTCAGCAGGAAACATTTTCTAATCAAAGGAGAAGATGGCCTATTGCATGATCTGCAAGGCCAAATATATGTATCAGATGCTGCCTTGATTAAAATGGATATCCTTAGGCTATTTCATGATTCCCCAATGGTCGGCCATGCCAGTTACAAAAAAATGTTGAAGTTAATCTCCAGATTCTATTGGTGGCCAGGAGTCACTACATTTGTCAAAGACTATGTGAGCTGTTGTGACAAGTGCCAATGGTTTAAAGGAACAAACAAACCCCTAAGTGGTCTTTTAGTACTGCTCAATACTCCTGATATCCCTTGGAGCCACATTTCAGCTGATTTCATTACTGATCTCCCTAAATCCTGCACTTTCAATGCAATTCTCATAGTCGTCGATTGTTTCTCCAAGGAAGTTGAACTTATTCCATGCATCAAGTAGTGTAGTGCCCTGGATATGGCACATTTGTTTTTGAATAACGTATGGAAGCATCATGGTCTTTCATCTTCCATTGTATTGGATTGAGGTCTGCAGTTTGCTGTGCAAGTAATGACCAAGATCAACAAATCTTTATCTATTGAAATCAAACTCAGCATAGCATTCCATTCCCAGATGGATGGCCAGTCTGAGATCATTAATAAAGAAGTTTAGAAGTTTTTGAGAATCTTTTGTTCTGAAAAGCAAGATAAATGGATTGATTGGCTTGCCTTGGCCTAGTTTTCAATTAATTCCAAACAATATGCTTCAACGAAGAAAACCCCTTTTGAGATCATGCAATCATATAATCTACACATGGGAATTGAACCCCTGAAGACCAACAAAGCTCCTGCTGCTGTATGATTTGCTGATGACATAGCTGCCACTTTTGATCAAGTGAAACAGAACATGAAGGCTGTGCAAGTGCACCAAAAGAAATATGCAGATCAATCTTACAGCACTCCCCCTGATTGCGCTGTGGGCCAACAAGTTTGGTTATCCACAGAAAATTTGAAATTGATGCATGCTTCTAAGAAGCTCTCAGAAAAATAGCTTGGACCATACACGATTATGAAACTAATCAGAACTAATGCAGTTGAACTGAAACTTCCCCGCTCCATGAGAATTCACCCGGTTGTGAACATCTCTCGAATCAAACCTTACAAGGAACATCTTGAAGGCCAGCCAGTTAACCAGCCCAGTCCTGTTAAGGTCACTGAAGACAGGGATAATGAGTGGGAAGTAGACTACATAGTGGACAGCAGGTATCAGCTATGCCAACTGGAATATCTAATACATTGGAAGAAATACGATGAAACTGAAAGAACTTGGGAGTCATGCTCCAACCTTACCAACACCAAAGAGGCAATTTCCAACTTTTACAAGGCCCATCCTTCCACACCCTGGGCCCTCATGATTGATCCCGAACAGTTTCTTTTCCTCTTCCATAAATGTCCCGAAAATGTCACTGAAGTTCCAACTCATTGTCTCCCCTTTGATCATTTGGACAATGATCTTTAAGTGGGGGGTAGTGTGATGATCCTTGCTGTCTCATATACAGTCTCTGGTAGACTTTTTGTCAAACAGACTTAGCATAAACATTCTTCTCTTTGATCTAATCTTTTTCTTCTATCTTATCTGATCAGAGCTTATCTTCTGCTCTTCTTCCTGATTGGATCTATTCCCATTTGGCTAATCTTTGACACAGTAATCACTGTGTCTTCTGATCTTCTAACCACCTTGCTAGCACCCTTCTTTAATCTCCATTGAGATTCTTTTCATTTCCATGCAGTGCAATGGCTGTGGCACAGCCCACTTCATTACTGCTGCTGTGGCTTCTCTTCTATTTGATCTGCCACCCACAGTATCAAACTTCTTTTCATTTTCATTCCCCTCAGCCCTAGAGGCTATGGTATGCCTTTAATGCCATCAAATGGCATAGACATGGACAGAGACTTAGCCATAGATTGGAACTCAGCTATCCTAATTAGGTATTAGGGTTAGTCAAACATGTACAAATAGATAGTAGTATATATACCCAGGGACGAAGCTGGATTGATTCCTAGTCTAGTCTCTTGGTGTTTTCCTAGAACTTGACTACTAAGCACCCCTTAAGGCAACTCTTTCCTCAACAGAACGAGTTAGTCTTTTTCTCTTTCTCTTTACTAAGAATAGTTGTAGTAGACTTGGTCTTCAAGCATAAGAGTTCTTTGGTTGTTTCAATTAGTCATAAAATGATAAGATAAGATCAAGCAAAAAGTATACACTAAGTTTGTTATGATGAAGAGTCTACCAGAGACTGTATACAAGATGGCAAGAATTGTCACACTACCCCCCACTTAAAGATCATTGTTCAAATGATCAAAGGGGAGACAATGAGTTGGAACTTCAGTGATATTTTTGAGATGTTTCTGAAAAAGAAAAAGGAACTGTTTGGGGTCAATAGTAAGGGCTTTTGGAGCCAAGGGGTGATTGTGATAGAAGTCAGTAATAGCCTCCTTGGCATTAGTAAGGTTGGAGCATGGCTTCCAAGTTCGTTCTGTTTTATCATATCCTTTCCAGTGTACCAGATATTCCAGTCAGCATTGCTGATATCTGCTGTTCACAATGAAGTCAACTTCCCATTCATTATCTTTATCTTCTGTAACCCTAACAGGACCAGGCTGTTCAACTGGCTGACCTTCTAGGCATTTCTTGTATGGTTTAATGTGAGAGATATTAACAACTGGATGAATTCTCATGGATCAGGGAAGTTTTAGTTCCACTGCATTGGTTCCCATCATCTTCATAATAGTGAATGGCCCCAGCCATCATTCTGAAAGTTTCTTTGATGCACATGTGAGTTTAAGATTTTCTGTGGATAGCCACACCTGTTGGCCCACACTATATCCAGGGGAATTGCTATGAGATTGATCTGCATACTTCTTCTGATGTGCCTGTGCTGCTTTCATATTCTGCCATGCTTGATCAAATGTGGTGGCCATCTCATCAGCAAATCTTACTGCAGTGGATGCTTTATCTGTTTTTGGCAGTTCTATTCCCATTCTGGGATTATATGAATGCATGACTTCAAAGGGGGTCTTCTTAGTAGAAGTATGTTGTTTAGAGTTAATAGAGAACTGGGTGATGGTAAGCCAATCTGCCCATTGATTTTGTTTTTCTGAACAAAAGATTCTCAAAAACTTCTAAACTTTTTTATTAACAATTTCAGATTGTTCATCTGTTTGAGGGTGAAACACTGTGCTCAATTTGGTTTCAATAGATAAGGCATTGTTAATTTCCATCATTACTTGTGCTGCAAATTGCAGACCATGATCTGAAACAATAGAAGATGGAAGACCATGATGCTTCCATATGTGATTAAGAAACAATTGTGCTGTATCCAGGGCACTGCACTGCTTGATGCATGGAATGAGTTCTACCTCCTTGGAAAATTGATCGACGACCATGAGAATTGTGTCAAAAGAGCAGGATTTAGAAAGATCAGTAATAAAATCTGTGGAAATATGACTCCAAGGGGTTTCAGGAATGGGTAAAGGAATCATGAGGCCACTCGGTGCCTTGTTGTTTCCTTTGAATCTTTGACATTTTTCACAATGACTTACATATTCTTTTACAAATATAGACAGTCCAGGCCACCAATAGAATTAGGAGATCAACTCCATGGTCTTTTCATATCCTGGATGTCTAGTGATCAGTGAATCGTGATATAATCTGAGAATATCCATTTTAATCAGGGCAGAATCTGGTACGTATATGTAGCCTTGTGGATCATGCAATAAGCCATCTTCTCCTTCAAGTAAAAAGTGCTTTCTGCTGAGATAAACAGTATCTTTCTCCATAAGCTTACAAAGCTCATTGAATATAGATTTATTGAGTCTTTTGCCTTCATTAGAGATGAGAATTGGAGCTTGTTCCATTGATCCAATCTGCTCTGGTGGAATTACCAGTACTCCTTTATTGTCATTTTCTATTCCAATAGCATGATCTTCTTGTCTAGAAAGGGTATCTGCCTTTTTCATTGTAGCACCTGGCTTATGAATCCACTTTAGCTGAAATCTAGATAAATATTGTGCCCATCTGGCTTGGCAGCAATTGAGATCTTGCCTTGTCTGATACCATTGGAGGTTCTGATGATCATTTCAGACTTCCACAGGAAATCTAGCTCCTTTGAAATAATGTCTCCATTCTTTCAATGCTCTAATGACTGAAAGCATTTCTTTATCCAAGATGGAATAATTTCGTTCTGCTGGTTGCATACTATGTGAAGCATATGTGACAGGATGCCACTTGTTTCCTTTTTTAATAGAGAGCACTGCTCCCATGGCGTAATCTGAAGCATTGGCTTCTAAACGAAATTCACAATCTATATCAGGATAAGCTAAAACTGGTGTGGTTACAAAAGTGGTTTTAAGCATTTTAAATGCTTGTTGTTGAGATGAACCCTATTCAAAGGGCACTTCTTTCTTTAACAAATTGTTAAGTGATCTAGCCACTTAAGAGAAGTTGACAATGAATTGATGATAGAAGTTAGTGAGTCCTAGAAAGCTTCTTATTCCTTTAAGATTTGAGGGAATGGGCCATTGAGTTATGGCCTCAACCTTCTTTGGGTCCATAAAAATGCTGTTCTTTTCCATGATTATGCCAAGAAAATCTACTTCTGTGATACAAAAGTGGCATTTGGGGGCTTTCACAAAGAGGTCATTCTTTTTCAATCTCCAAAGAACTTCTATTATGATTTAATCATGCTCAGCTTGATCTGAAGTCTTAGTGAAGATGAGCAGATTGTTGATGTAGACCACTACCATATCATCCATGTCTGTGAAAATTTCATTTATCATTGCTTGAAAAGTGGCAGGGGAATTGCATAGCCCAAAATACATCACTAGAGGTTCATAAGCTTCTCTGAAGCATATGAAGGTGACTTTTCATTCATCTCCCTCTTTGATGCATATGTTGTTGTATTCCCATCTGAGATCCATTTTCATAAATAACTTGGCATCTTTGAGTTTATTGACTAATTGCGAAATGAGAGGTAATGGATAATTATTCTTAATGGTTCATTCGTTTAGGTATTGGTAATCCTATACCATCTGTTTGCCTCCATCTTTCTTAGGGATAAAAAACATGGGTGATGTTTATGGAGATTTCGATGAATGAATATAGCCTTTCTGCAATTGTTCATCTAGAAATACAGTGACTTCTTCTTGTTCATCTATGGATAAGGGAATAATTATTCCTTTATTGGGTTTAAAATCATCCTGTAATTCTATAGTGTGATCCCAGGGTTTTTATAAGGGCATTCTCTCAGAATCTTTTTTTGAAAATATCATGAGATAATCATGATACTCTTTTGGGACTAATTGCTTAGGGGGTATCTCTTTTGGTTGTACTCATTCTAACACTTTATTCTTCTCCTATTGTATTTCTTGTCAATGGATCCAGTGATATACCTGATATGACTGATCTTGCTGTTCTTTCTGTAGCATTTGTAAAAACTTGCTTGGGGTGGAATCATCTTGTTGGAGATTTTGACAATGCTGGAAACATCTTGTCAATCTAACCTTTCCAGTAGTCCAATCTATTTCAGGATTGTGGTGCTGTAACCACTCATATCCCAGAATAAATTTGAACTTTTCCAGATTGGTGACCTCAGTGATCAATTTCTCACAATGACCTTCATATTCTATAACAAGCTGACAATTATGCATTATTTTTCCTACAGCATTCAAGGTACCATTGGTGTTGTACACAGGAATAGGATGTCATAAAGGGGTTAAAGGCAAGTGTAGACACTGTGCAAAAGTTTGATCAATGAAGATTGCATTTGTGCCAGAGTCTAGAAGGGCAGTTGTTTTAGTAAAAGGGATGTTGATCTTCAGGGTTATTTTTATTGGAAGCACTATATTCTTTTTGGAATTAAGGGTTCATAGGAAATGAAACTCCTTTTCCTCCATTTCAGGTAATAGTTCATCTAGATCTGACTCAGTCAGATTAGAATACATTGTTCTTATGTTGTGTCATTTTTGTGTGAGTGTTGGAGCTGACTCATTTATGCTCCTTATCTCCACTACTTCTGGGAAAACTTCCCTACTTTTGGTTATATGTGAATCAAGTACTGGTGTTTCGTCCCAGTCTAGCTCATTATCTAAATGAGACCCACATGACAGCAAAGATAAAGTTTCTGCTATTTCCAGAATAGCATATTGATTCAGGCTTCCCACTTTCCCAGACTTAAGGGTTGTCCTAGTCTTTTCCCTTCTTGGTGGTGATTGTTTCATAATCTTGGAACCAGGCACAAGCTTCATTAAAATCCATTCCTGCGATGAATCTTTCCCAGTCTCAACCTTTTCCTTTTGTGTCCTCTTCCTTCATTGGCTTGTCTTTGCTCATTTTGTGTATATTGCACAAAGGTCATCCTATAGTGCACCATTTGGCATGTTCTCCTTCAAGGAATTTGCATTTTTCACACACCTTTTTGGATTTAGTGCATTTAGAGGCTATATGTGGTTCTTGACAGTTGAAACATTTAAGGGGTCTTCTTTCTTCTTGTCCTTTTTGAACTGCATCTACGTCCATTGCATTGGGATCTCTTGATGAACGAGAGATTTGATCTGCAGTCCCCTGTCAGATAAAGCCTAAAAGTTCTTGGTGTTCTCTGTACTCTTTGACTTTCAACATGAAGGTGGCACAATCTCAATAGCAGCCATCTCTCAAGAATAGATATTTTACCATATCTTGATTCATGTTTCATTCTAGAATCTGTAAGATTTGATCTCCATTATATTTAGCTTGGAATAGGTAATTTTCCAATTTTATAAGATATTGGGCTATTGTCATCTTGTTGGTTTGTTTCAGATTCTCAATCTGACATCTAGCCCATTCTCTTTCATTGGTCAATTGGAAATGAAGTTCCACAAGTTTCTTAAACTTGGGCCAATTTGTAGATTCTCCTTTCAAAATCTTGTTTAGATGAGCTCAAGTGAAAGCTCCCACATCTCCTTTTGTCATGTAAGATAATATTGCTTTGACTCCTACTTCTCCTTTCAGCACTCCTATGTTCTCCTGTCTTCATACTTGCACTTTGGTCCACCATTCTTCAAACTTTCTTCCTTGGATTCTATCATATTCTTCTGGATCTGCTACTATTTTTGTAATCTGAGCAGAGGAATGCAAAGAAGGTTCTGCCTTTACTTGTTTTTCCATTTCCTCTATGTCTTCTCAGAGCTTTTTGTTTTCTCATAATATTTGTTCCATGGCCATGCTTTGGATATTAAGGAAGTCCTTTAAATGAATTTCTAATTGGGATAAATCATTCTTAGATGAACTAGCAAGTGCGTCCAGCACATCAGAAAGGTGTTCAGATAGTGACATGATTTAATCAAATGCAGCTACTGTAGTGTTAATGTCTTTGTCATCTGATCTGACTAATTGGGGAATATGCCAGTCGTTTTCATTATACCAACTCCCTCAATATCTCCAATTGTCTTCAGAGGCTTTAGTTGGACTGACAATACCAAAACTTATTTCAAATGGGTTTTCCTTAGTTTTATAGACATGTACTGAAGTGGCTGAACCCTCTTGGGGAATGGGAACTGGCTCTACTACAACTATCAGCTAAAAGAGAAAAGGAGGTACTAACTTGCTATGGTTAGTAGAGAGTTGAGGAATGGTCTTGAGGCTTAGTGGTTGAGTTCAGGTGTAAACCAAGAGACTAGACTGAGGATCTACCCAGCGTCGTTCTTGGGGTTTATATACTACTATCTATTTGTACATGTTTGTCTAACTCTAATACCTGATTAGATAAAATGCTATGCCTATGCAGTAGGGTGGTGACTAAGGTAAGAGTCCATGTTGTAGCTATCCAATAGCAATAAAGACATACCACAGCCTCTAGGGCTGAGGGGAGCAGAAATGAATTACACGTTTAATACTGTGTGTGGCAGATCAAATGGAAGAGAAGCCACAGCAGCAGTAATGAACTGGGCTGTGCCATAGTCATGCACAGCATGGAAATGAAAAGAATCACTTGGTGATTAAAAGGGTGTTGGCTACATGCATTAGAAGTCTAGAAGGACACAGTGATGACTGTGGCAAAGAGTAGCCAAATGGGGATAGATCTGATCAGGAAGAAGAGCAAAAGATAAGCATGATCAGATTAGTCATGAAACAATAAGATAAGATCAAGCAAAAAGTATATGCTAAGTCCGTTATGATGAAGAGTCTACCAGAGACCATATATGAGACGGCAAGGATCATCACACTACCCCCCACTTAAAGATCATTGTTCAAATGATTAAAGGGGAGACGATGAGTCAGAACTTTTGTGATATTTTCAGGATGTTTTTGGAAAAGAAAAAGGAACTGTTTGGGATCAATAGTAAGGACTTTTGGAGCCGAGGGGTGATTGTGATAGAAGTCAGTAATAGCCTCCTTGGCATTAGTAAGGTTAGAGCACAGCTCCCAAGTTTGTTCCATTTCATCATATCCTTTCTAGTATACCAGATATTCCAGTTGGCGCTGCTGATATCTGCTGTCCACAATGAAATCAACTTCCCGCTCATTATCTCTATCTTCCCTAACCTTGACAGGACCAGGCTGTTCAACCGGCTGACCTTTTAAGCATTCCTTATAAGGTTTAATGTGAGAGATATTAACAACTGGATGAATTCTTATGGATTAGGGAAGCTTCAGTTCCACTGCATTGGTTCCCATCATCTTAGTAATGGTAAATGGACCAAGCCATCGTTCTAAAAGCTTCTTTGATGCCCATGTAAGTTTAAGGTTTTCCATGGATAGCCACACCTGTTGGCCCACTTCGTACTTTGGGGCATCACTGCAATGCTGATCTGCATACTTCTTTTGATGTGCCTGAGCTGCTTTCATATTTTGTCATACTTGATCAAATGTAGCAGCCATCTCATCAGCAAATTTTACTGCAGCAGGGGCTTTATCCATCTTTGGCAGTTCTATTCCCATCCTGGGGGTATATGAATGCATGACATCAAAAGGGGTCTTCTTGGTAGAAGCATGTTGTTTAGAATTAATGGAAAACTGAGCAATAGCAAGCCAATCTGTTTATTGATCTTGTTTTTCTGCACAGAAAATTCGCAAGAATTTCTGAACTTCTTTATTAACAATCTCTGATTGTCCATCTGTTTGAGGATGAAATGCTGTGCTTAATTTAGTTTCGATGGATAAGGCTTTGTTAATTTCCATCATTACTTGCACTGCAAATTGCAGACCTCGATCTGAAACAATAGAAGATGGAAGACCATGATGCTTTCATATATGATTAAGGAACAATTGTGCTGTATCCAGGGCACTGCACTGCTTGGTGCACGAAATAAGTTTGACTTCTTTAGAAAATCGATCAACAACAGTTAGAATGGAATCAAATGATCTTGACTTAGGAAGATTGGTGATGAAATCAGTGGAAATATGACTCCAGGGTATTTCCAGAATCAAAAGGGGGTTTAAAAGACCACTAGGGGCTTTATTCGTTCCTTTGAAGCATTGACATCTTTCGCAATAACTCACATAGTCTCTTATGAAAGTAGATATTCCTGGCCACCAATAAAACCGGGAGATTAACTCCATTGTCTTTTCATATCCAGGGTGGCCTGTAATAGGAGAATTGTGATATAATCTGAGAATATCCATCTTGATCAGGGCAGAATCTGGTATGTATATGCAGCCTTGCAGATCATGCAACAAGCCATCTTCTCCTTTGAGTAAAAAGTGCTTTCTGCTGAGATTCATGGTATCTTTCTCCATAAGCTTACAAAGCTCATTGAATATAGATTTATTAAGTTGTTTGCCTTCATCAGAGATGAGAATTGAAGTATCTTGCTCCATTAGTCCAATCTGCTCCAGCAGAATGACTAAGATTCCTTTATTATCATTTTCTATTCCGATAGCATGATCTTCTCGTCTAGAGAGGGCATCAGCCTTTCCCATAGTAGCTCCTGGCTTATGGATCCATCTTAGATGGAATCGTGACAAATATTGTACCCATCTAGCTTGACGATGATTAAGATCTTGTCGAGTCTGATATCATTGAAGGTTTTGGTGATCATTCCAGACTTCCACAGGAAATCTAGCTCCTTTGAGATAATGTCACCATTCCTCCAATGCTCTAATGACTAATAACATTTCTTTATCAGAGATGGGGTAATTTCATTCAGCCAGTTACATGCTGTGCGAAGTGTAAGTGACTGGATGCCATTTATCATCTTTCTTTATTGAGAGCACTGCTCCCATGGCATAATCAGAAGCATTGGCTTCCAACTGAAATTCACAATCTATATCCGGATAGGCCAAGACTGGAGTGGTTACGAAAGTGGTTTTAAGGTTTTCAAATGCTTGTTGCTGATCTAAGCCCCATTTGAATGGGACTTCCTTTTTCAGAAGATTGTTAAGAGGTCTAGCCATTTGAGAGAAATCTGAGATGAAGTGGCAATAAAAGTTAGCAAGTCCTAAAAAGCTCCTAACTTCCTTGAGATTAGTGGGAACAGGCCATTGAGTTATGGCCTCAACCTTCTTTGCATCCATAGAAATGCCGTTCTTTCCCACAATCATGCCAAGAAAATCTACTTCTGTGACACGAAAGCGACATTTGGGGGCTTTCACAAAGAGGTCATTCTCCTTTAGTCTTCTAAGGACTTCTAGCATGATTTGATTGTGTTCTGCTTGATCATCAGTCTTCATGAATATCAATAGATCATCTATATAGACCACTACCATGTCATCCATGTCAGCAAATATTTCGTTCATCATGGCCTGAAACATGGCTGGGGAATTGCATAATCCGAAATACATGATGAGGGGTTCATAAGCTCCTCAGAAGCATACAAAGGTGGCTTTCCATTCATCACCCTCTTTAATGCAGACATTGTTATATCCCCATCTTAGATCCATTTTGATGAATAATTTAGCATCTTTGAGTTTATTGACTAATTGCAATATTAGGGGTAAGGGATAATTGTTCTTTACGGTTCTTTCATTCAGATATTGGTAATCCTGTACCATTCATTTACCTCCATCCTTTTTAGGAATGAAGAAGATGGGTGATGTTTGAGGTGATTTGGAAGGACAGATATATCCTTTCTGCAATTGTTCATCTAGAAATGCAGTAACCTCTTCTTGTTCATTTATGGATAGGGGTATGATACATCCTTTTCAAGGTTTGAAATCTTTCTAAAGATCTATGGCATGATTCCATGGTTTTCGTAAGGGCATTCTCTCGGAATCCTTTTTGGAAAATACCATGAGATAATCATGATATTCTTTTGGAACTAATTCTTCAGGGGGAATCTCTTTCGGTTGCACTCTTTCTAAGACTTTTCCTTTTTTGTCATTCTGTTTTTGACAATGTATCCAGTGATATACTTGATATGACTGGTCATGCTGTTCTTTTTGTAGCATTTGTAAAAACTTGCTTGGGGTGGAATCACCTTGTTGGAGATTTTGACAATGCTGGGGACATCTCGTCAATCTAACTGTTCCTGTAGTCCAATCTATATCTGGGTTGTGGCGTTGTAACCACTCATATCCCAGAATAACTTTGAACTTTCCCAGGTCAGTGACCTCAGCTATTAATTTCTCATGATGACCTTCATATTCCATAACAAGCTGACAATTATGTGTAATTTTTCCTGCAGCATTTAAGGTTCTATCAGCATTGTATACAGCTATCGGGTGTCTTAAGGGGGTTAAAGGGAGATGAAAACACTGAGCAAAGCTTTGATCAATGAAGATCGCATTTACGCCAGAGTCTAGGAGGGCGGATGTTTTAGTAAAGGATATATTAAGTTTTGGGGTTATCTTGATTGGAAGCACTATATCCTTTTGAGGGTTCAGAGTCCTAAGGAAGTGGAACTCTGGTTCTTCTGTATCAGATAATAGTTTGTCTAAATCTGACTCTGTCAGATCTGGGTACATTGTTCTTATGTCTAGTCTTTTCTGTTTGGGCATGGATATGAAAGTCTCCATGCTTCTGATTTCCACTACTTCTGGGAAAACTCTTTTTTTCTTTGATGAATATGAATTAAGCACCAATGTTTCATCTTGGCCAAGCTCATTTTCTAAATGAGACTCATATGACAGCAAAGATAAAGTTTCTTCTATTTCCAGAATAGCATATGGATTATGGCTTCCCACTCTCCCAGACTTAAGGGGTTGCCCTACTCTTTTCTCTTTTTGGAAATTGTTTCATAATCTTGAAACTAGGCCCGTACTTCATCAAAGTTCATTCCTGCAACAGACTGGCTTCAATCTCATCCTTTCCCTTTGTCTTGTGGACTGGATTTTGAGGCGTGTTTACTCTCCCCTCCTACTTTTCTAATATTTCGAGTGGGACGACCTGTAGCACACCATTTAGCATGTCCTCCTCCAAGGAATTTACATTTTTTGCATGCCTTTTTGGGTTTAGGGCATTTGGAGGTGACATGGGGTCCTTAACAATTAAAACACTTCAGGAGTCTTCAACTTCCCTGTCCCTTTTGGACGGCATTGACATTCATAGCATTCAGATCTCATGATGGTCGTGAGATTTGATCTGCAGTACCTCAACGGATGAAGCCTAAAAGTTCTTGGCACTCTCCATACTCTTTTACTTTTTTCATGAAGGTAGCGCAGTCTGTATAGTGACCATCTCTTAGGAATAGGTACTTGACCATATCCTGATTCATATTTCTTTCCATGATCTGTAAGATCTGATCTCCATCATACTTGGCAGTTGCAAGATAGTTTTCAAGTTTTATGAGATATTGAGCAACAGTCATTCTATCCATCTGTTTAAGATTTTTAATCTGTTGTCTTGCCCATTCTTTTTCATTGGTTAGGCAGAAATGAAGTTCAATAAGCTTTTTGAACTCTGGCCAATCCATGGAATCCCCTTTTAGGATTTTATTCAGATGAGCTCTTGCGAATGCTCCCACATCTCCTTTGGTCATTCAGGATAATATAGCTTTTACTCTGGCTTCTCCTCGGAGTGCTTCAAGGTTCTCTTGTCTCCATACCTGGGCCTTTGTCCACCATTCTTTGAACTTCCTTCCTCTTATTCCATTGTACTCTCCTGGATCTGCTACTATCTTCATGATCCACATAGCTGAATGGGAAGATGGATCAGATTTCATTTGTTCTTCCATTTCTTCCATATCTTCTCGTAATTTCTTGTTTTCATGTAATATTTGCTCCATAGCCCAGCTATGAATATCGAGATACTCTTTGAGATGAATTCCCAATTGGGATAGTTTATTTTTAGAAGATCTGGCTAATGCATCCAGTGCATTGGAAAGGTGTTCGGGTAGTGCCATTTAGATTTAATCAAATGTGGCTACGGTGGCATTATTGTCTTTGTCTTCTGATCTGACTAATCTTAGGATATGCCAGTCATTTTCATTATACCAACCTCTGCGGTATCTCCAATTATCTCCAGAGGCCTTTGTGGGGCTGACTATTCCTGTGCTAATCCCAAAAGGGTTCTCTTCAGTTTTGTATACATGTATTACTGTGAGTATGGGGGCATTTCATTCTATGACTTGCTTAATAATCCAGCAAAGGACGGCAGTTGTTACTAGAAAGATTCCTATGATGGTGGCTAGGATGAGTTCAAACTTTGAAATCATCTAGTAGTTTTAACAGTTGTTTGGTTGTTGTTGGAGTCCTTCTCCAAAGATCCAACCATCAGAAGTTGTGCTAGTGGCAAGAACTACTCCTATGAATGTGGAGTAAGGCATGCAAAAGGTTTTTGACTTGTTTCCTATGAAGAGAATTGGGACTTGTGAGTCTGTGGTGTATTTGGCAATCCACCTAAGAAAGTAGATTGTGATGATGTAAAATGTCATACTAAAAAGAAGGAGAATGACAATTAATTGCATTCAATATTTGTAAGAGCAAGGCAGGAGGTTTTGTAATCCTATCCTACTTCCTCTTTCTATTCCCCTCTTTATCTCCTGCTGGTATTGCCTTCTTTGCCTTTTCCTAGGCGATGGTGGTGCTGCAGGTGCTTCTTCAAACTCGTATTCTAACCACCCTTCTGATAGGCAGTGTTTCAGGATATTAAAGGTTCGGCTATAGAAATTTGCCTGAACCATCAAAGCTATAGCGAAGAATCCCCTCTCTTCTTTTGAGGGCAGCCTTTGTGGTGGTAACTGATCTGCATCATTGATAATGCTTAGACCTGGGCTACAATCATTCAGGTTGGGGATAGGCGGAAGGAGGAGGTCAGGGCTGTCTGACTCTCTCTCAAACTTCATAGAGATGGATAGAATAAGGGGAACAACTACATTCTCTTTCTTCGTGTTGGTGATCAGTGATGTACTTTCTTCGAAGCTGATCTCTTGTCTCAGATCTCCTGTGATCATATCTCTCACAATTGAGACCTGTCAGGGAAAGCCAGGTAAAGAAGCCTCTAATTCTCTTAAGAAGGCTGTAGCCAGCAACTCTGATCTGTTTCCACCCTCCGGGACCTGTACAGCCAGTTCTTGCTCTTCTCTTGGCTCTGCCCATTGGTGACCAACAATGAAGGGACGAAGAGAGTGGTGGAACTGGGGGAAGGACACTAGCACTCGTTAGTACTGGTCCTATAGTAGAGAGGGTCACTAGAGAAAATAAGAGTCTAGTCTAATAAAGTGGCTGAACCCTCTTGGGAAATGGGAACTGGCTCTACTACAACTATCAGCTAAAAGAGAAAAGAAGGTACTAACTCGCTATGGTTAGTAGAGAGTTGAGGAATGGTCTTGAGGCTTAGTGGTTGAGTTCAGGTGTAAACCAAGAGACTAGACTGGGGATCTATCCAGCATCGTCCTTGGGGTTTATATACTACTATCTATTTGTACATGTTTGTCTAACCCTAATACCTAATTAGATAGAATGCTATGCCTACACAGTAGGGTGGTGACTAAGGTAAGAGTCCATATTGTAGCTATCCAATAGCAATAAAGACATACCACAGCCTTTAGGGCTAAGGGGAGTGGAAATGAATTACATGTTTGATACTGCAGGTGGCAGATCAAATGGAAGAGAAGCCACAGCAGTGGTAATGAACTGGGCTGTGCCATAGCCATGCACAGCACAGAAATGAATAGAATCACTTGGTGATTAAAAGAGCGCTGGCTACATGCATTAGAAGTCTAGAAGGGCACAGTAATGACTGTGGCAAAGAATGGCCAAATGGAGATAGATCTAATTGGGAAGAAGAGCAGAAGATAAACATGATTAAATTAGTCATGAAATGATAAAATAAGATCAAGCAAAAAGTATACACTAAGTCCATTACAATAAAGAGTCTACCAGAGACCATATACGAGATGGCAAGAATTGTCACAGTCCTTGGGGTTTATATACTACTCTACTGTTTGTATATATATTGCTAACCCTAATACCTGATTAGGATATATGCTATGCATCAGCAACTAAGGTAAGAGTCCATGTTGTAGCTATCCAATAGCAATAAAAGTATACTATAGCCTCTAGGGCTGAGGAAAGCAGAAATGAATAACACATTTGATACTGCAGGTGGCAGATCAAATGGAAGAGAAGCCACAGCAGCAGTAATTAAGTGGGCTATGCCATAGCCATGCACAGCACGGAAATGAAAAGAATTATGCAGTGATTAAAATAGTGTTGGCTATATGCATTAGAAGATTAGAAGGAACACAGTAATAATTGTGTTAAAGGATAGCCAAAAGGGTTTAGATCTGATCAGGAAGAAGAGCAAAAGATAAGCATGATCAGATATGATGAAAAAGATAAGATAAGATCAAAGAAAAAGTATATGCTAAGTCTGTTGCAATGAAGAAGAGTCGACCCATGACCATACATGAGATAGCAAGGATCATCACAAGAACACAGATCCTCTCTACTTCATACATTTCACTCTGCACCAACCACAGAACATGCAGGTCAATTTCACACAAAAGCCCTACTGAAATGAGACTTCTGGTGGCCTGGCCTTGCCATGTTCATTAAAAACTTTGTTAGTGGATGCACCACTTGCCAGACATCCAAGGCCAACACTCACCCCACCATTCCACCACTGACACCTATCTCTTCTATCACCACTTTTCCATTTAAACAACTATTGGTTGACCTAATCACTAACCTACCCCTTTCAAAGGGCTTTGACTCTATCATGGTCATGGTCAACCATGGGCTTACTAAGGGGGTAATTCTCACTCCTTGTCATAAAACCATCAATGCATTAGGAGTAGCACAACTCTTTCATGACCATGTGTTCAAATGGTTTGGACTGCAGAACTCTATTATCTCTGATTGTGGACCACAGTTCACCTTAGCCTTGGCTTGAGAACTAGCCAGACTACTCCATTATAATGTCAAACTATCCACAGCATACCATCCATAGACAGATGGCTAAATAGAAAGGACTAACCAGGAGTTGAAAACTTATCTGAGGATCTTTTGTGGAAACAACCCGCACAATTGGGCCAAGTTCCTTACCACTGCTAAGTTCTAGCACAATTCATGCCTGCATTCTTCCACCCTGAAATCCCCATTCAGCCTAATGATGGGCTATGAATCTAGGGCATTCTCCACTCTGACAAAGATGTTCATTCCTACACTTACCTCCAGGATGGACATCCTGGCCAAAGCAAGGGATGAAGCATTGGCTGCTCATGACTCTACCAGGCTAGCCATAACCAGACACCAAACTCACAAGTTCTTCCCCTAGAAAGTTGGAGACAGAGTATGGCTGGAAGCCACTCACCTCTGCACTCCCTTTCCTTTGAAGAAATTGGCACCTAAGCAAGTGAGACCATTTGAAATCACCCAAGTTCTCTCCCCACTAGTCTATTGCCTCAAACTTCTCAAATCCTGGAAAATTCATGATATATTCCATGCTTTTCTCCTTTTCTTTTTTAGACAAACAGAAGCCTATGGCCCACCATTCCTAGAACCCCTGCCTGAGATTATTGACAATGAAGAAGAATATGAAATTGAGGCCATTCTTGCCCACAAGAGAACCCCTGGCCACTATTGTTATCTCATCAAATGGAAAGGCTATGCCCCATCCAAGAATACTTGGGAACCTAAAGTTAATCTCCACCATACCACCTCCATTCTGACAGATTATAAACACCACAATCAACTGCAGTAACCAGAACCCACCATAGACTGCATTGACTACCAACTCATCACCTCCATTATCCTTCTTGGTCTCATTCTTCTCACCACTATCGCTGTCACTATATATTGGGCCGCAACATTCTTCTCCCACCATTAAATGCCCATTGACTCCACCACTTGTATTATTGTAGAAAATGCTTTCACCCACCTTGTTCATCTCTTCATCACTGTCTGGGTATGCACATCTCAGATCCTCACATGTGCAGCCCTTCCTCTTGCCCACCTCAGCCATATTCATCCTATATAGCACCATCCTCACAGACCCCCAGCTCCTCCATGCCATTGAGGCACTCCCTCTCTACCAGGACAATGAAGTCACCCAGGAGTTGGTGTGCTTATTCCATGAAACCACTTGTGTTCAGTACTACCATAACTATTGTATGCTATCAGACCTTCCCCCCATGTTTGGTATCTCTTTACAATTAGCCATTAACAAACTTCCAGAACATATCCTATCTATTCTTTGCCTCTTTGACTTTGACACCTATGTTACCATGCTTGCCCTGGACCTTATCTTTCCTACCTTTCATCAAGTCTATCTTTTCCTCACACTGCAGGAATGGGACCACTATCTTGAATTGCTTACTTCTTTACCAAATACCACCATTTCCCCTTTCCTACCTATCACTACTCCTTCTTTGCCCATAGCACCTACCCCTACTCTCGCTGACAGGATCACATCCCCTCCTCCTCTGCCCTTATCTTCCACTACTTCCTTGACCTCTGCCACTACATTCATGAACTCAGAAGATTAACTACCTATATCCTTGATCTTGACATCATTGCCACCAACTGCAGTTTTCTTCTTACTCTACCCAATGGTCAGTGGGTTCTCTCCTTCCCCTCACAAGTTCTAGCATTCCTAATACACCAAAAACCTGCCTCTAACTCCACCACTTGCTTTTAGTGCAGAGGTAGGGGTCATTATTGAGAAAATTGCTTCTTGTACCACTGTCCAGTCTGCCAGACCTTGGCCCTAGAACATAACACTTGTTCTTGCTTACAAACCCAATGCTTCTTCTGCCAGAATTGGGGACATGGACCTCGCTTCTGCCCTAGATGAGTTTGCACAACTTGCAATGAGATTGGACATGTCTGAGATGATTGTCTGTTTGAACATTATATCATTCAACAGGTGAAGGTGATCTTCAGAGGACTCTCTCGGGGATAGAGTATTGGAACTAGGAGTTTCAGTATATGAAGGGGGTATTGTTACAATTTTCTATATCTTTCATCATATGTTCCTTCTCTTTCTCACTGTTCCACAGTTTACTTCACCATTCTTTATCTTCTACTATGAATGCCTGTTCCTCTTGGTAGTGTCATTCTGTTCTGCAGCCCTTCTTCCTCTATCCTCTTAGCCTTGTTTATCATTATCTTGGGACACTTACCACTCTGCAGTCATTTCTCTCACAATGGCTTAGTATCCCCATTTTCCATCACCTTCTACCCTTTTCCATGGTAGCTTATATATCTGAGCATGTTATATAGTAGTTCTCATTCTTGGTCTATGCAATACACATAGTCTTGAGTCTGCTGCAGCCTCTGCACCATGTTCCTTAGCCTCCTTCACACCAACAAGATCCCAACCTCTAGTCAACCTTTGCCTCTTGCATTCTTCATTCCAGACCTAGTAGATTCAGACTGCTTGTATAACAGATATTCTCAGAATATTCCATGACTCCCTCATAGCAGGTCATGCAGGATATGAAAAAATGCTGGAGTTAATCTCTAGATTTTATTGGTGGTCCAGAATATCCACCTTTATAAGAGATTACATTAGTTATTGTGAAAGATGTCAAAGATTCAAAGGAACCAATAAATCCCCTAGTGGATTAATGGTACCTTTGCCAATACCCAAGACTCCTTGGAGTCACATCTCCACTGATTTCATCACAGATCTCTCTAAATCCTGCTCTTTTGATGCAATTCTCACAGTTGTTGATCAATTCTCCAAAGAAGTAGAACTTATTCCCTGCACCAAGCAGTGCAATGCCCTGGGTACAGCATGATTGTTTCTGAATCACATGTGGAAGTATTATGGTCTTCCATCT
>JBBPUB010000050.1:0-45833 GCA_038094415.1 Xerocomus alliaceus | reverse complement strand
GTATTCTACACTTCACAATAACAAGTAAGGGGGACCACTATTTCTACACAATAGATACCACTAATATATGAGGCTAAGCAGAACATACTGAGCATGTTTTTTTAAAATCCATTTCTGTTTCTTTTGAGAATGTAGTACTCTATGTAGAACATTATTAACTAGATACAAAGGAGCACCTATGCCCCACTACATCCCCAACTGCTTAAATGCCTTAGTGGCAGGCTTAAAATTCTCTTTAATTCTATTGTTTCTGCTAATAGTTTTAGACAAGCCAGCCTTTTGAATTAGTGATAACCATAGTGATATATAATGTAGAGAGGTTTTCCACTGACATATGTGATGGATATTAGGTACTTAAGCTACTCTAAGAGGCAATTAGATAGAATGAAAATAGAAGAGCAGCTGAAATAGCCAAAAAACTTTTGATCTTGTATCAAGCTACTACAGTGGCTCAAAAAAGTGTTTCAATATTGGGCCATTTTGGACAAATGAATCAATTGCCAAAGATATGGGACAAACAAGATCAAACACTTGCAGGATCAAAGATAGTACTTGCTCTTGGCATTCTAACACCACTTAGATCATGTTACTTGGTTATCATGGCACTAAGATATAGCCATTTTAAAATGACATGTCATTGGGACACTTATTTGAGCATCATTTCAGATCTAGACTTTTAGTATTTAGTGGGCCCTCCTTTGACCCTTATCACTGCCTCTAACCTTCTAGACATACTTTCAATCAATCTTTGACACTTCTCAACCTCAATCTTGCCCCACTCCACCACAATTCTCTTTCAAAGTTCCCATACTTCTTTTGATGGTCTTAAATAGCTGTTGAGCTTTTTTTTCAAGATTTGCCAGAGATGCTCAATAGGACTAAGGTCTGGAGACTGAGCTGGCCAATTCAGAAGCTTGATCCTATGAAAGTCAAGCCAATCCTGAGCTTTTTTTGAGGAGTGCTTGAAGTTATTATCCTACTAAAAGATTATGCTCTTCTCAGAAATTCCAGAACTCTCCATGCTGGAAAGCAGATTGTCCTCCAAAATGAAGACATATTGCTTAGCATTCATCTTACCCTCTACCTCTGCCAGAATCCCCACACCATTCCAACCCATACATTTCCAAACCATTAAAGAACCTCCTTTAAACTTTACTGTCCCTTGAACCTTCTTATTCTGTAAAGGCTCACCTGCCACTTTTCACACATACTTTCTCCCATCTAATCCAATCCTGTTGATCTTTGTCTCACCTGACCAAATGACCCTAGTCTAGTTCTCCATAGGCCAGTCTTGATACTTGAAAGCAAAAGTAAGCCTTTGTTTTCTATGCTTAAGTAACAAGTAAGGCTTCTTTTTCTTAACCATAGCCTTGAGAGAAGCAGACTTGAGCATATTGCAAACACTCTAGAAGGAGATGGGAGAGGGGAGGGCAGAATTAATGAGATGGATAGCCTGAATAGCATTTTCAGCCTTTCTAGTAGTAATACTAGAGACAATTCTCCTTCTATTAGTAGGTATTAAGTCTGGTTCCTCTGGACAAGTTCAATGAGGTCCAGAACGGAGTGGCAGAGGGAGGGTGAGGAGGAGAAGGGTGAAACAGAGTGGGTGAGGATTTTCAGTGCAGGACTTATGTGTTGCACCCTTGTACTTGCTATCCTTGGGGTCAGGGGTCAGATGAGCACTAGGCTTGAAGTTGGAGTTGTCTAGAGGAGACTAAGTTGATATTCAAACTGGAGAATGTACAGATCGGAAGTACAGTATTTATACTATAGAGTTGCACTGAATTAGTAATGGAATGGAGGAGATTTGTAAGGTATGAATAAGGATAAGTAATTGGATGAGTAAGACAGAGTTTGGGAAAACAGATACTGGAGGAGCAGGAGTAGAACTAACTAGAAGAATCTATGAATCGAATGTTTGAGAAACTAGATGAAAGGGTATCATGGATATCGCATCAGAGATGTGTCAGAGATGACACTGGAGTACCAGAGTTGGACCAGTATGTGACAGTATCCCCCTCTTAGGCCTAAACCCCTGAAGGCCATTTAGCTGATGGACAATATGGAGTGGCAGAATTTGAATTTCATTGTTCTCTGAATTTATAAGTCTGGCAGGCCCCAGGTTGCTCCTCATCTTTGACCTATCACTATCATGTTCGAACAAATTGCCAATATTCAGGAGTGGGATGATGCCCACCTTGTGGAGTGTGAGGATGACGACGACAACTTGTGGAATGTGAAGGCGGCAGAGCAGAGATGGAGGGCGAAAGTGTGGAAGGAGGAGGATGTGTGGAGAAAGGCTGAAGAGGAAGCAGTGAGGAAGAGGGTGGAGGTAGAGGTGGCGCGAAAGGTGGAGGAGGCGTGAAAGGTGGTGGGAGAGTAAAAGGTGGTGGAGGAATAGAAGGCAGCAAAGCAGGCCCCCTGCATGCCAGAGGTGTGAGGACCATGGGCTTGAGTGCCAGCTTGGGCCCAGAAAATTGACTTTGTGCATGGAGTGCTGCGAGGCAAAGGCCAAGTGCGAGCAATCTGGGGTAGAGAGGCTGGAGAAGCAGAGGAAGCGGATCGTGGTCAAGGTGACGGAAAGACCAGTAAAGAAGGCATGTATGGAGGGTGGAGTGGAGGCTGGGCCAAGCAGCTCGAGCAGGTTGACTCTGAAGTGGGCGAGGGCCCTCCAAAAGATCTTGGAGTCATTAGTTAGACTCTGGGAGGTGGTCATGACACAGACATGGTGTCTTGTCTGCCAGACCCAAGTGCTTGAAGAGCTGGCACAGCTCAAGGTGAAAGAAGTCTATGGCTCAGATTCATTGGAGTCAGAGGCAGGAAGGGAAGAGGTGAAAGAGGTGGTGGTGGAGTTGAAGAGGTTGGAGGCGGAGAAATAGGAGGTGCGGAGGAAGGGGTTCAAGGACAAAGAGTTGGGTAGTGAGTACGAATTCGAGGTGTAGGTAGATAGCTGTAACTACCACAATTGACTGGTTTTTTGTCACACAGAGTGAGCTTGAAATGGAGTGACTAAGTGGAGTGAGGTCTGGGCTTGTTCAGATACCGCAGATGGAAGTCATTGATGAGCTTGGACACATGTCCAAGTTTTGTGGCTAGTAGCCAGGAAGTCTTGTCGTCAGTACCTTCATATCCAGACCAGCAGACCAAGTACAGTAACTTGCAGTTTTGTCATCTACGATTGATCTTTGAGTCTAGAATTTCCATGATTTTGTATTCCAATTCATCTTCAATCTCGACCAGAGATGGCAGAGGTTGAGTCTGATCCAGAATGGTATTTAGAATGGAGGGTTCTAATTGTGATATATGGAAGACCGGGTGTACGGACTTTATGGTATCCAGGAGTCAGAGTGTGAAGGAGTGTGTGCCTGCTTGGGCGATGATGGTATAAGGTCCTAGGTTCTTTTCCGATAGTTTCTTGGAGGGGTGTGTCGATCAGAAATACTTAGCCTTGATGAAGACTTGATCACTGACTTTGAAGTCCAGTGTTGGAGTTCGTTTGGCGTCTGCAGGACCTTGGTATCACTTCTGCATGGCAGCTATCTCTTCATGGAGGTATTTGTGGAGTGTGTTGAGGTCTATGGAGTATTCTTGGGCTTGGGCAGAGGTGAGATTTCTCTCCAGATGTATTGTCATATTTGGGTGGTAACCCTTGTTGGCAAAGAATGGAAAGACTCTGGTGGTCACATTTGGAGCATTGTTGTATGCAAACTCCGCTAGGGGCAGGAGTTCGGACCAGTTGTCTTGTTGGTAGTTGTAGTATACCTGAAGGTACTGCTCCAGAGTCTGGTTCATATGCTCTGTTTGACCATCACCTTCCAGATGGTATCTGAAGGTGAAGTGGAGTCAGATGTCAAGGGCCTTACCTAGCAAGCAGAAGAAATGGGAGACAAACTCTGAGCCTCAATCAGAGATAATATGGAAGGGTACTCCATGCTTGGAAAAGACATGGAGGAGAAAGAGCTTTGCGAGCTCCAGAGATGTTATCTTGTCATTGGTCAGAATGAAAATACATTGCTTGGAAAGGTGGTCGATGATGACCAAGATAGCGGTGTGTCCGAAGGATGTGGGGAGTTGTTCGATAAAGTCCATGAATATGGAGTTCCAGGGCTTCTCGGGAATGGGGAGCTGTTTAAGTAGTCCATATGGCTTATGTCTTGGGACCTTGGCTCTGGCACAGGCAGTGCATGAGGATACATACTCCTTGACAAATGTTCTGATGTCTGGCCAAGTGTATTCCCTATGGATTAGCTCCAGGGTGTGGTTTTGTCTGAAATGTCCAGATAGTGGGTGGTCGTGCTTATATCAGAGCACTTGGAGTCGGAGGTTGTCAGCATCTGGAACATATATACAATCATCCAGATGGAGGAAGCCGTTGGAGTCAACAGACCAGCAGGGATCGGAGTCAGTGTCAGAGAGGTGGATGGCAGTGATGGGATCAGAGGGGAGAGTGAAAAGGATATCACTGTGGAGTGACTCAATATTAAAAAGGGTGCTGGCCTGGAGGACCAGGGCTGCGAGGTAGATAGCCCATAGGGACGCAGTGAGCTGTTCCTGCATGAAAATTGGGCAGAAGTTGTGAGGGTTAATGTGAGTGTAGTCCTTATTCCCCTCTTTGGGATAAATGTCCCATTGTCTAGTGAGAGCATCAGGCTTTGCTCTGAGGTGTCCGGGGTAGAAACGAATGATCATGTTAAATTGTGAAAGGAACTCTGACCACTGGGCTTGCCAGCAGGTCAGGAGCTTAGTCATAGCAAAGTACTCCAGATTCTTATGATCAGTGACAATGTTGATTGGAGTACCAGACCCTTTGAGGTAGTGTCGCCAAGTCCAGAATGCTTCATGGATGGCGAGTAGCTCCTTGTCATGGATATCATAGTTTAACTCTGGGGAGTGGAGCATCCGAGAGTAGTATGTGACTGGCCAGATTTCTTCATCCATACAATGGATAGAGAGAATATTAGCAATTGCGTAGTTGGAGGCATCAGTCTCTACTATGATTGGAGCATCCAGAACCCAATGGGTGAGGATCAGAGCAGAGGTAAAGGCATTCTTGAGTGTCTGGAAGGTGGAGCGACAGTCGTCAGAGAAATGCCATGGAATGCCTTTCCGTGTGAGTCAGGTTAAAGGAATGATGATATTAGAATAGTTGTTGATGAAATGCCTATAGAAATTTGTGAATCCTAAGAAGGACTGGATGTCCTTGACTTTCTGAGGCTTAGGCCAATCTTGAATAGCCTTAACTTTCTCTGGAGACATGGTAAGTCCAGAGGGAGAGAGCTGGTATTCAAGATACTCAGTGGAGTCAGTATGGAACTCACATTTTTCTGGTTTGGTGTAAAATCCATGTTTGTGGAGACGACAGAGTACCTCCCAGACATGCTCCTTGTGGGAGGCCTTGTCTGCAGAATAGATGAGGATGTCATTGAGGTATACTATTATGCAAACATCTAACAAGTTGGCAAAAATAGTGTTGACGAACCACTGGAAAGCTGCTGGAGCATTGGTAAGTCCAAATGGCATCACTAGCCACTCATATGAGCCATAGTGAGTCCAGAAAGAAGTCTTCCATTCATCGCCCTCAGCAATGTGGACCAGATGGTATGCATGCCAGAGGTCGAGCTTGGTGTAGATCTTTGCTTGGCTTGGAGTGTCTAGGAGGTCAAAGATGCGAGGAAGGGGGTAGTGGTCTTTCTTTGTGATCTTGTTGAGTCCTTGGAAGTCAACACAAAGACAGAGTGAACCATTCTTCTTGCAGACAAACAGAATTGGAGTGGCATGGGTGGAGGATAAGGGATAGATGAACCCATTGGCTAAGTGTTCATTGAGGAACGTCTGGAGCACCTCAAGCTTGGAGGTGGAGAGGGAGTAGGTGGTGCCCAGCAGAAAGGATATGCCATCTTCCAGATTGATCTTGAGGTCATGTTTGCAGTGCAGGGCAAGGGTAGAGGCATTGCTCTTGCTAAACACATCCACGAAGTCATGGTAGTCCAAAGGGACTTTGGAAAGATTGACTGGGTCCGGAGTGGTGGAAGATGCTCGGAGTTTAGTATCCTTTGGGCAGAGTTGCAGGCTAAATTGTATAGAGCCCTGAAGGCAACAGGCCAATACAAATGCAGGTGCATTGATCAGCACAATGGGTGGAGCCTTGCAATCATGGAAATGCAGTGTATCAGGGGGTGCAGAGTCAGCCAGAGGATGCAGGTCTGAAGGCTGTGGAGTTGAGCTCAGGGTTGTTGGCATGGTCTGTTTAGGTGTGTGGAATGAGATACTGCTCGAGACCCAATCAATCAACGGATTGTAGTGGGTGAGCCAGTTATGTCCTAGTACAAGGGAATAAGATCCATCCAACAGAGTGATGTAGAACATCGTCAGAGTGATATCACCAGTTTCGAAGCAGATAGAGAGATCTAGAGCTTGAGTAATGGAGGAGTTGGAAGTTCTGTTGAATAGCCGGAGTTCAAGCAGAGGGACAGAGTATGGAGAAAGTCCATGATTATTAACAAAGGTAGTGTCTATAAAACAATTGGAAGAGCCAGAATCTATAAGCGCTGTCACATACTGGTCCAACTCTGGTACTCCGGTGTCATCTCCAACACATCTCTGGCGTGATATCCATGATACCCTTTCACCTAGTTTCTCAAACATTCAATTCATAGATTCTTCTAGTTAGTTCTACTCCTGCTCCTCCAGTATCTGTTTTTTGAACTCCGTCTTACTCATCCAATTACTTATCCTTATTCATACCTTACAAATCTCCTCCGTTCCATTACTAATCCAGTGCAACTCCATAGTATAAATACTATACTTCCGATCTGTACATTCTCCAGTTTGAATATCAACTTAGTCTCCTCTAGACAACTCCAACTTCGAGCCTAGTGCTCATCTGACCCCTGACCCCAAGGATAGCGAGTACAAGGGCGTGACACATAAGTCCTGCGCCAAAAATCCTTGCCCACTCCATTTCACCCTTCTCCTCCTCACCCTCCCTCTGCCACTCCATTCTGGACCTCGTCGGACTTGTCTGGAGGAACTGGACTTAACAAGTGCAGAAAAAGATGGAATGTTATATGAGAGTATGAAAACAAATGGCATAAGGAAACAGGGATCTGAGAGAGCAGATGTGTTGAGTCAGACCTCTTTTGGTGCATGGGTGGAGTCAATGCAACCTTGAGTCCATGTGGAGTCTATGAGGTCGCGGACTATTTTTTTACCTCCATTTTAGAGGCCTCCAGTTTGTCTTCCAGAGTTGTAGTCATAGCCACACAAGCCTTGGATGCCTGGAATGAAGACTTTGGGCATTCCTTTGCCTTGTGACCAGCTTGGCCACAAAACATGCATAGGTTGTTGTTGAAGCAGCGCTTTCACTCAGCCACTGTAAGCTTGCCATCTTTTCCTAGCTTAGATGACAGATTGGGGTTGGGGGTTGTGGAGGATCCAGAGTTGGAATTACTACTAGAGTTGGGGGTTGAGGAGCCCTTGGTAGAACTCCTAGGTTTGTGGTGGTGGGTGGTGTTGTGGAGGTGGGGGCCCTGGGGTTGTTGTTCCCAGAGTTGGATCCAGAAGCCTTGTTGGCCCAGGATATTTCTTCTTGATGCTCCCAGTAGCAGTGGTCGATTTGTTGCACCATTGCGTGAAGGTTGTGGAGGTTGCTCAGCTTGCCAAGCTGAGACAACTCATCCTTGATTCTGTCAGGGAGTCCATTATAGAAACTCCAACAAAGCACTCCAGGGCTCCATTCCTAGACTTGGCTCACCAGTCTGTTCCAATGGACTACATAGTTTGATATATGCTGGGTGTCCTTCATGCAGAGCTGCTTGAGTTGAGCCTCTGCATCACCAATGGGGCTGTGTGGGCCAAAGTTTGATTGTAGCTTGTATAGGAACACTTCCCAGCTATTCATCCAGAGCAGGCAGTGCTCCAGAGGTTTGCTGCCAAGAAGGTCTGGCTTGAAGTATTCAAGGGCAATACCCTTGAGATAGGATTGTGCAAATGTGACCTTGGAACAGTCACAACGGAAGGATTTGAAGTTTGCCTGAAAGTTCAGTTTGCACTGAACTATAAATGACTGGAGTTTCCGGAGGTCCAGCCTGTCAAATGGGTCTGGCTCCTGAACCTTGGTTTTGGGAGTGTCTGAGGAGTTGTGCTGGAGTGCATTCCGGGTCATGTTCTGGATTGCATCAGCAAGTTGGGTAAATGGCTCAAAGGCCAGGGGTACATTATTTGACTGGGGTCATTGTCATTGTTGTTGTCAGAGGAGTCATCTGGATTGGAAGGATCAGGTGGTGGTGGTCCTTTACCACCATTATTTCCTGGAGACAGAGGTGTAGGCTCATAGAGTCTGTCATTGAGTTTGGAATCATCCCAGAGTTCACGGATCTGGGGGAAAGTGAGGACCATCTCGGAAAGAGCAGTAAGGGAAGAGTCAAAGGGACTAGTAGGAGCAACACAACGGTGGGGTGCTGTGGAAATAGACAGAAGTACTACTGGTCTAGCACTGAAGCTGTGGAAATCACCAGGGATGGTGCAGAAGGAGTCAAATACTGACTCAAGACGTTGATGGGGAGTCTGGGTGTGGGACATAGGTACAAAGGGGTGTTGTGAGTACAAGAGTGAGTTTGAATATACTGTTAAGTTCAGTTCCTCCAGACAAGTCCGACAAGGTTCAGAATGGAGTGGCAGAGGAAGGGCAAGAAGGAGAAGGGCAAAATGGAGTGGGCAAGGATTTTCAGCACAGGACTTATGTGTCACACCCTTGTACTCGCTATCCTTGGAGTCAGGGGTTAGATGAGCACTAGGCTTGAAGTTGGAGTTGTCTAGAGGAGACTAAGTTGATATTCAAACTGGAGAATGTACAGATCGGAAGTACAGTATTTATACTATAGAGTTGCACTGGATTAGTAATGGAATGGAGGAGATTTGTAAGGTATGAATAAGGATAAGTAATTGGATGAGTAAGACGGAGTTCGGAAAACAGATACCGGAGGAGCAGGAGTAGAACTAACTAGAAGAATCTATGAATTGAATGTTTGAGAAACTAGGTGAAAGGGTATCATGGATATCGCACTAGAGATGTGTCAGAGATGACACCGGAGTACCAGAGTTGGACCAGTATGTGACAGTAGGGGAAAGCTTAGAAGAATGCTCTAGCTTGATGTTTTCCTTATCTAGAAGGAATTTCTTGATGACTCTGGCCACAGTAGACTTTTCTAGGCCAGTCTGAGAGGAAATATTATGAATAGAAAGGCCAGATTCAGTGAGGGAGAGAATATTGACTTTAGTAGAGGTAGAAATGGATTTTATGGTGATAATGAAGTAGCTAAATAGCACATCATCTTTATATACCTCATATTTACATAAGTAAGCAGGGTCAAGGCATAGCATCCATCAGAAGCTGTCAAAGTCTTATGTTATTTGCCAAATTATGAATGATAGTATGATGCTCAAATAAGTGTTCCAATGACATATTATTTTAAAATGGCTATATCTTAGTGCCATGACAACCAAATGACATGATCTAAGTGGTGTTAGAATGCCAAGAGCAAGTACTATCTTTGACCCTGCAAGTGTTTGATCTTGTTTGTCCCATATCTTTGGCAATTAACCCATTTGTCCAAAATGGCCCAACATTGGGATATTTTTTTGAGCCACTGTAAGGACAAGGGTAAGGGACAGGATTAGAACAAGTCTATAGCAGGAATGAACTTTGATGAAGCTCATGCCTGGTTCTAAGACTATGAAACAATCACTTCCAAATTGGGAAAAGCCTAGGGCAACTCATTAAGTCTAGAAATGTGGGAAGCCTCAACTGATATATTATTTTGAAAGTAGAAGAAGATTTATCTTTGCCATCATGTGGGTCTCATTTAGAAAATGAGCTTGGCTGGGATGATATACTGGTGCTTGATTCACATACAACCTCTAGCAAAAATGTATTTCTAAAAGTAGTGGAGATAAGGAGCCTAGAAGTTCCAACTCCCATGAACCAACAAAAGGGACATGATGTATGAACCATGTACCCAGATCTGTCTGAGATAGATCTTGATGAACTGTTATCCAAAACAAATAAAAAAGATTGGAAGGAATTCCACTTCTTGAGAATGATTAATCCAAAGAAGGATATAGTTCTCCTGATTAAAATAACCCTGAAACTAAATATTCTGTTTACTAAAACATCTGCCCTCCTAGACTCTAGCACAAATGTAGTCTTTATTGATCAATGATTTGCCCAGCATCTCTAACTTCCTTTAACCCCATTAAAACACCCAATTCCTGTATACAATGCTAATGGAACTCTGAATGCTGCAGGAAAAATTACACATAATTGTCAGCTTGTCATGGAATATGAAGGTTATCATAAAAAACTGACTGCCAAGGTCACTGATCTGGGAAAGGTTGAATTTATTCTAGAATATGAGTGATTACAGTGCCACAACCCAGAAATAGATTGAACTACTGGAAAGGTTAGATTGATGAGATGTTCCCAGCACTGTTAGGATCTCCAAAAAGGTGATTCCACCCCAAGCAAGTTTTTACAAATGCTACACAAAGAGCAGCAAGAACAATCATATCAGATGTATTATTGGATTTATAGTTAAGAGCAACAACAGGAAAAAGACAAAATCTTAAAATGTATTCAGCCAAAAGAAATGCCCCCTGAACAAATAGTTCCAAAAGAGTATTATGATTATCTAATGGTCTTCTCAAAGAAGGATTCGAAAGGAATGCCCTTACAGAAACCCTGGAATCACACAATAGACTTGCATAATAATTTCAAACCCCATAAAGAAAGAATCATTCCCCTTTCAGTGGATGAACAGGAAGAAGTCACTGCATTCCTAGATGAACAATTGTAGAAAGGCTATATTTGTCCATTGAAATCTCTGCAAACATCCCCCATATTCTTTATCTCTAAAAAGGATGGTGAAAAATGCATGGTACAGGATTACCAATATTTTAACAAGCACACCATCAAAAACAATTACCTGTTACCCCTTATATCACAGTTAGTTGATAAGCTGAAAGATGCTAAATTATTCATGAAGATGGACTTATGGTGGGAATATAACAACATCCAGATTAAAGAAGGTAATGAATGAAAAGCCATCTTCATTTGCTTCCAAGAAGCTTATGAGCCTCTTGTAATGTATTTCAGATTATGCAATTTCCCCACCACATTTCAAGCAATGATAAATGAAATCTTCACTAACATGAATGATGTAGTGGTAGTCTATATTGATCTCCTCATTTTCACCAAGATTAAGGATCAAGCAGAGTATGATTGAATTGTGAAAGAAGTACTTCAAAGGTTAATGGAGAATGACCTCTTTGTGAAAGCCCCCAAATGCTGCTTTTGTGTCACAGAAGTAGACTTCCTTAGCATAATTGTGGGAAAGAACAGCATTTCTATGGACCCAAAGAAGGTGAAGGCTGTAACTCAATGGCCCATTCCCCATAATCTAAAAGGAGTAAGAAGCTTTCTGGAATTAGCTAACTTCTATCAACAATTCATATCTGATTTTTCTAAAGTGGCTAGACTGCTCAATGATCTATTAAAGAAAGAAGTTCCATTTGAATGGGGCTTAGCTCAACAAGAAGCATTTAACATGCTAAAGAATGCCTTTGTAACAGCACCTGTTTTAGCATATCCAGATATAGATTGCAAATTCTGTTTGAAAGTCAATACATTAGATTACACCACAGGAGCAGTGCTCTCAATTAAGAAAAATGACAAATGGCATCCTATCACTTATGCTTCTTATAGTATGCAACCTGCAGAATGGAATTATCCTATCTTGGACAAAGAGATGCTCTCAGTAATACAAGCATTGAAGGAATAGAGACATTATCTTGAAGGAGCTAGATTTCCAGTGGAAGTCTGGAATGATCATCAAAACCTCCAATGGTATCAAATGAGACAAGATCTCAATTGCTAACAGGCCTGATGGGTGCAATATCTATCTCAATTCAACCTAAAATGGATACATAAGCCCAGAGCTACCATGGGAAAGGCTGATGCCCTTTCTAGACAAGAGGATTATGCAATTGGCATAGAAAATGATAATAAAGGAGTATTAGTTATTCTGCTGGAGCAGATTGGACAAATGAAGTTAGAAACTCCACTTCTCATCTTCAATGAAGGCAAATGACTCAATAAATCCATATTCAATGAGCTTTATAAGCTAATAGAAGAAGATACCATTTATCTCAGCAAAAAGCACTTCCTATTAGAGGGAGAAGATGGCCTGTTACATAATCCACAGGGCTGTATATATATTCCAGATTCTGCCTTGATTAAGATGGATATTCTTAGACTATTCCACAATTCCCTAATAGCTGGACATGCCAGTTATGAAAAGACATTGGAAATGATTTCTAGATACTATTGGTGGCCAGGAGTATCCACCTTTACCTGCAACTACATAAGTTGTTGTGACAAGTGCCAATGATTCAAAGGAACCAATAAACCCCCAAGTGGTCTTATAATACCCCTATCAATTCCTAATACCTCTTAGAGTCAGATATCCACTGATTTCATCACCAATCTTTCTAAATCCTGCTCTTTCAACACTATTCTCACAGTTGTTGATAGATTCTCCAAGGAGGTAGAACTTATTTCTTGCACCAAGCAATGCAGTGCCCTGAATATGGCACGATTGTTTTTAAATCATATATGGAAGCATTATGGTCTTCCATCTTCTATTATCTCAGATTGAGGTCCACAATTTGCTGTGCAAGTAATGAAGGAAATTAACAAAGCACTATCTATTAATACAAAACTCAGCACTGCATTTCACCTGCAAACAGATGGACAATCTAAGATTATTAATAAAGAAGTTCAAAAGTTTTTGAGAATCTTTTGTTCAGAAAAGCAGGATAAATGGGCAGATTGGCTTGCTGTTGCCCAGTTCTCTATCAATTCTAAACAGCATGCTTCTACCAAAAAGACCCCTTTCAAAATCACACAGTTATATAATCCCAGGATGGGAATTAAACCATCAAAAACAGATAAAGCACCAGCTGCAGTAAGATTTGCTGATGAGATGGCCACCACATTTGATCAAGTAAAACAAAATATAAAAGCAGCACAAGCTCATCAAAAGAAATATGTAGATCAATCTTGCAGTTCCTTCCCTGATTACATCATAGGCCAGCAAGTCTGGTTATCTACAGATAATCTCTGCTTGATGTGAACCTCTAAGAAGCTTTTTAAAAGATGACTCAGACCATTCACTATTACCAAATTGATTGGTACCAATGCAGTGGAATTAAAACTTCCCCATTTGATGCATATTCACCCAGTTGTAAATATCTTCTGAATTAAACCTTATAGAGAAAACCTTGAAGGATAGCCAGTTGAATGGCCTGGTCCTGTTAGGGTCACTGAAGACAGAATAACAAATGGAAAGTTGATTTCATAGTGGATAGCAGATATTAGCAACACTAACTGAAATATCTGGTACACTGGAAAGAATATGACAAAACAGAATGAACTTGGGAGCCATGTTTCAATCTTACCAATGCCAAGGAGGCTATTTCTAACTTCTATCAGGCTCATCCTTTTGTGCCATGAGCCCTTACTATTGATCCCAATTAGTTCCTTTTCCTTTTTCAGAAACATCCCAAAAATATCACTGACATCCCAATTCATTGTCTCTCCTTTGATTATTTGAACAATGATTTTTAGGAGGGGGGTAGTGTGATGATCCTTGCTGTCTTGTATATGGTCTCTGGTAGACTCTTCATTATAACAAACTTAGCATATACTTTTTTGATGATCTTATCTTTTCTTTTCTATCTAATCTGATCATGCTTATATTCTGCTCTTCTTTCCAATCAGATCTATCTCCATTTGGCTATTTGTTCACATGGTAATCACTGTGTCTTCTGATCTTTTATCCAGTTAGCCACCACTTTTCTTTTAATCACTGTGTGATCCTTTTCATTTCTATGCTGTGTTACGCGAGTAGCCAGAGTCTGCTACTGGAGAGACGAGGGGTGCTTGGTGGACAAGGACTTGGGGGTTCAAGGGTGCTTGGGGACGAAGGACACGGTGCAGGTGTTGCAGCGGACTCAAGACTACGTATGATTGTGTAGACCAAGAATACAGACTAGAGTACACGGCGCTGGCTTATAACAGTAACGTATGGAAGGATGTAGAAGGTGAAGGAAGTCGGGGACACTAAGCCGTCATGAGAGAGACGACTGCGGAGAGATAAGCGTCCGTGAGTAACGAGAGACGAGTTATAAAGAAAGAAGTGCTGCGGAATGTGGAGTCATCACCAGGAGGAAATAACGTTCTACATACTCAAAGAAGAAAGGCGGTCGGTACTGCGGCACGGTGAGGGAAAGAAGAAAGACAAAGCGGTGTAAGAAGAGAACTGTAACATGCTGTGCATAGCTATGGCATAGCCCACTTAATTACTGCTGCTGCAGCTTCTCTTCCATTTGATCTGCCACCCACAGTATCAAATGTGTTCTTCATTTCTGCTCCCCTTAGCCCTAGAGGCTGTGGTATGCCTTTATCACCATTGGATGGCTAGACATAGCAACAAACTCTGACATCAAACCATACCTAGTATATTCTAATCAGGTATTAGGGTTAGCAATACATGTACAAACAGTAGAATAGTATATAAACCCTAAGGACAATGCTAGGAGAATCCCCAGTCTAGTCTCTTGGATCATCTCCAGAACTTGACTTCTAAGTCTCAAGATCTCTCCTCAACTCTCTGCTCACCACAGCAAGTTAGTATTTCCCTCTAATCTTTACTAAAGTAGTTCATAGTAGACTTGGTCTAGTTTGCACTCAGGCTTCTGCCATTTCAGGTATATCTTAGCTATTTTTGGGAGAAATGAGGGTTTCAGATTGATGGTGTGGTCATAAGGATGATGAGGTGGTAGGGTATTGAATATAGATTCAGAGAACATGTCTTTGTATTTTTTGCACCATTCTGGGAGTATAGTGGTCTGGGGGAGGTTTTTCTTGTATGAGCTGGGTTGAGATGGTGATCTTGTTGAGACTCTCTTCAAGATATTTCTGTAGAAGCAGAAGGGATTTTGTCCTCCAGTCAACCTGGGGGTTTCACTTCTATAGCCAAGGCATCCCAAGGATTACCTGCTTCTTTCCAAGTCCAAGGACAAGGAGGTCTACATTGTCCATAAAGTCCTTGTGTATTAGCTCTACTCTAAGTTTTACTCTAATGGTGCCATGATGGTTTTCAGTTCCATTAATGTTCCAGACCTTTATGAGTTCCTTAAGGGCTTTGACACTCATACAAAGGGGAGAAATCAGAAAAGAGTCAATGAAATTGCCTGTGGCTCTGCTGTTGATCAATGCAATGGTTTTAACAGTTTTAGACTGCACTTGAAAGCAAATGGGAATTCTAATTGTCCTATAGCTAGGCAGTCCTACTAATATATGGAAGGGAGATGTTGACATACCCTCTCCTTCTAAAAAGATAATGCAGAGGTTTGGTTATTAGAAGAGTCCTCATAGCATGCTTGAAGGACTTGAAGAATCTCATTCTCATTTTTTCCCTGGGTCTGAAGTTGTTAAACAAACATCTGCAAAGCAGAGAGAGTAGGAACACAATGGAGTATGACTGTTGGGGCAGGGGCAACTATGGGGGCTATGGAGGAGGTAGTGACCTGGAATAGGATGGCAGCAGTAGTGGCAATGGTCTGGGTCTAGGGATTACAAGGATAATGAAGCGGCTGAACCCTCTTAGGAACAAGAACTGGCTCTACTACAACTATTAGCTAAAAAGAAAGAAGAAGGTACTAACTCGCTATGGTTAGTAGAGAGTTGAGGAGATAGGGCCTGAGGCTTAGTAGTCAAGTTCAGGTGAAGACCAAGAGACTAGACTGGGGATCCACCCAACGTCATCCTTGGGGTTTATATACTTCTATACTATTTGTACATGTATTGCTAATCCTAATATCTGATTAGGTAGAATGCTATGCCTACGCAGTAGGGTGACAACTAAGGTAAGAGTCCAGGTTGTAGTTATCCAATAGCAATAAAGGCATACCACAGCCTCTAGGGCTAAGGGGAGTGGAAGTGAATAACACGTTTGATACTGCGGGTGGCAGATCAAATGGAAGAGAAGCCACAGCAGCGGTAATGAACTGGGCTGTGCCATAGCCATGCACAGCATGGAAATGAAAAGAATCACGAGGTGATTAAAAGGGCATTGGCTACACGCAGTAGAAGTCTAGAAGGGACATGGTAATGACCATGTCAAAGAATAGCCAAAAGGAGATAGATCTAATTGGGAAGAAAAGCAGAAGATAAGCACAATCAGATTAGTTATGAAACAATAAGATAAGATCAAGCAAAAAGTATACACTAAGTCCATTGCGATGAAGAGTCTACCAGAGACTGTATATGAGACAGCAAGGATCGTCACACTACCCCCCACTTAAAGATCATTGTCCAAATGATCAAATGGGAGATGATGAGTCGGGACTACAGTGATATTTTCAGGACATTTCTGGAAGAGGAAAAGGAACTGTTTGGGTTCAATGGTAAGGGCTCTCGGAGCTGAGGGATGTTGTTTATAGAAGTTGAAAATAGCCTCCTTGGCATTAGTAAGGTTGGAGCATGGCTCCCAAGTTCATTCAGTTTCATCATATCCTTTCCAGTGTACCAGGTATTCCAATTGGCGCTACTGATATCTGCTGTCCACAATGAAATCAACTTCCCATTCGTTATCTCTATCTTCCATAACCTTGACAGGACCAGGCCGTTCAACTGGCTGACCTTCTAGGCATTCCTTATAAGGTTTAACACGAGAGATATTAATGACTGGATGAATCCTCATGGATTGGGGAAGCTTTAGTTCCACTGCATTGGTTCCCATCATCTTTCAGAGAGCTTCTTTGAAGCATGCATGAGTTTAAGGTTTTCAGTGGATAACCAAACCTGTTGGCCCACGCTGTATCCCAGGGAATTACTGCGAGATTGATCTGCATACTTCTTTTGATGTGCCTGTGCTGCTTTCATGTTCTGCCATACTTGATCAAATGTAGTGGCCATCTCATCAGCAAATCTTACTGCAGCTGGTGCTTTATCCATCTTAAGTGGTTCTATTCCCATGCAGGGATGATATGAATGTGTGACTTCAAAGGGGGTTTTCTTGGTAGAAGCGTGTTGTTTAGAATTAATAGAAAACTGGGCAACGGCAAGCCAATCTGCCCATTGATCTTGTTTTTCTGAACAAAAGATTCTTAAAAACTTTTGAACTTCTTTATTAACAATCTCTGATTGACCATCTGTTTGAGGATGGAATGCTGTACTGAGCTTGGTGTTAATAGATAAGGCTTTGTTTATTTCCGTCATTACTTGCACAGCAAATTACAGTCCGCAATCTGAAACAATAGAAGATGGAAGACCGTGATGCTTCCATACATGATTCAGGAACAATCGTGCTGTATCCAGGGCACTGCACTGCTTGGTGCATGGAATGAGTTCAACTTCTTTAGAAAATCGATCTATAACTGTGAGAATGGCATTATAAGATCTAGACTTGGGTAGATCTGTGATGAAATCTGCGGAAATATGACTCCATGGTCTTTCCGGAATAGAAAGGGATTGCAGTAAGCCACTAGGAGCTTTGTTAGTTCCCTTGAATCATTGACACCTTTCGCAATGACTAACATAATCCCTTATGAAAGTGGATATTCCTGGCCACCAATAAAATCTGGAAATCAATTCCAAGGTCTTTTCATATCCAGGGTGACCTGCTATTGGGGAATCGTGATAGAGTCTGAGAATGTCCATCTTAATCAAGGCAGAATCGGACACATATATGCGGCCTTGCGGATCATGCAACAAGCCATCTTCTCCTTCAAGTAAAAAGTGTTTTCTGCCGAGATATATGGTATCTTTCTCTGTTAACTTACAAAGTTCATTGAATATAGATTTATTGAGTCATTTGCCTTCATCGGAGATGAGAATTGGAGTATCTTGCTCCAATGATCCAATCTGCTCTGGCGGAATTACCAGGACTCCTTTATTATCTTGCTCTATGCCAATAGCATGATCTTTTCTTCTAGAGAGTGCATCAGCCTTGCCCATGGTAGCTCCGGGCTTATGTATCCATTTTAGGTTAAATCTAGATAAATATTGCACCCATCATGCCTGGCAGCGATTGAGATCTTGTCTCATCTGATACCACTGAAGATTCTGGTGATCATTCCAGACTTCCACAGGAAATCTAGCTCCTTTGAGATAATGTCTCCATTCTTCCAGTGATCTTATGACTGAGAGCATCTCCTTGTCTGAGATGGGATAATTCCATTCTGCTGGTTGCATACTATGAGAAGCGTATGTGACAGGATGCCACTTGTCTTCTTTCTTAATTGAGAGCACTGCTCCTGTGGCATAATCCAAAGCATCGGCTTCTAAATGGAATTCGCAATCAATATCCAGATAAGCCAAAATGGGGGTGGATATGAAAGCATTCTTAAGCGTTTCAAATGCTTCTTGCTGAGCTAAGCCCCATCCAAATGAGACTTCCTTCTTTAATAGATCATTAAGTGGTCTAGCCACTTGTGAAAAGTTGGAAATAAAGCAGCAGTAGAAGTTAGCAAGACCTAAAAAGCTTCTAACTCCTTAGACGTTTGAGGGAACGGGCCATTGAGTTATGGCCTCTACCTTCTTTGGATCCATAGAAATGCTGTTCTTTCCCACAATCATACCCAGAAAATCTACTTCTGTGACACGAAAGCGACATTTGGGGGCTTTCACAAAAAGGTCGTTCTCCTTTAGTTGTCATAGTACCTCTAGCACAATTTGATCGTGTTCCGCTTGATCTTCAGTTTTCGTGAATATTAATAAATCATCTATATAAACCACTACCACGTCATCCATGTCAGCAAAGATTTCATTCATCATTGCTTGGAATGTGGCGGGGGAATTGCATAATCCAAAATACATCACGAGGGGTTCATATGCTCCTCGGAAGCATATGAAAGTGGCTTTCCATTCATCACCTTCTTTGATGCATACATTGTTGTATCCCCACCTTAGGTCCATCTTTGTAAATAACTTGGTGTCTTTCAACTTGTCAACAAGCTGCAAAATCAACAGCAAAGGATAGTTGTTCTTGACAGTGTGCTCGTTTAGGTATTGGTAATCCTGTACCATTCGTTTACCACCATCTTTTTTCGGAATGAAGAATACAGGGGATGTTTGCAGGGATTTCAATGGATGAATATAGCCTTTCTGCATTTGTTCATCCAGGAATACAGTGACTTCTTCTTGTTCGTTAACTGAAAGGGGAATAATTCTTCCTTTGTGGGGTTTGAAATTGTCCTGCAATTCTATTGTGTGATCCCAAGGTTTTCTTAATGGCATCCTTTCAGAGTCTTTCTTTGAAAAGACAGTAAGATAATCATGATACTCTTTTGGAACTAATTGTTCTGGAGGGATTTCATTAGGTTGTACCCTTTCTAAAATCTTCTGTTGATCGTTATTCCTTTCTAAGGAATTTATCCAATGATACACGTTATAGCTTTGATCTAGCTGTTCTTTTTGAAGCATTTGTAAAAACTTGCTTGGGGTGGAATCACCTTGTTGGAGATTTCAACAGTGTTGGGGACATCTTGTCAATCTAACTGATCCTGTGGTCCAATCTATATCTGGGTTGTGGCGCTGTAACCACTTATATCCCAGGATAAATTCGAACTTTCCTAGGTCAGTGACCTCTGCTGTCAATTTCTCATGATGACCTTCATATTCCATAACAAGCTGACAATTATGTGTTATTTTTCCAGCAGCATTGAGGGTACCATCAGCGTTATACACCGCTATAGGGTGTCTTAAAGGGGTTAAAGGTAGATGAAGATGCTGTGCAAAACTTTGATCGATGAAGATCGTGTTTGCTCCAGAATCTAGGAGGGTGGATGTTTTTGTAAAAGGTATGTTGAGTTTCGGGGTTATCTTTATTGGGAGAACTATATCCTTTTTGGGATTAATTGTTCTCAGAAAGTGAAATTCCTCTCTTTTGGATTCAGGTATCAGATCATCCAGATCTGCTTCTGTTAGATTAGGATACATTGATCTTACATCATGTCATTTTTGTTCCGACGTGGGTATAGAAGTTTCCATACTTCATATCTCCACTACTTCTGGGAAAACTTTTTCTTTCTTGGTTATATGCGAATCAAGCACTGGTGTTTCATCCCGGCCAAGCTCATCATTTAGATGAGACCTGCATGACAGCAAAGATAAAGTTTCTTCTATTTCCAGAATAGCATAGTGATTCAGGCTTCCTCCATTCCCAGACTTAGGGGGTTGCCCTACTCTTTTCCCTTCTTGGAAATGGTTTCATAATCCTGGAACCAGGCATGAGCTTCATCAAAGCCCATTCCTGCAATAGATTTGCTCCAATCTCGTTCTTTTCCTTTATTGGGGCTTATGGATATAGATTCTTCCTCCAAGTTCATTTCTCGGATATTTTGTGAGGGTCGACTTGTAGCACACCACTTAGCATGTCCTCCTCTGAGGAATTTGCACTTTTCACATGCCTTTTTGGGTTTAGGGCATTTTGATGCTATGTGAGGCCCTTGACAATTGAAGCATTTTAGAGGTCTCGCCCCTTGTCCTTTCTGGACAGCATCTACATCCATGGCATTTGGATCTTTGACTGGTCTGGCAATCCTATTAGCAGTTCCTCGTTGAATGAATCCTAACAGCTCCTGTCTTTCTCCATATTCTTTGACTTTTGCCATGAATGTGGTGCATTCTTTGTATCTCCCATCACATAGAAAGAGATATTTAACCATATCTTGATTCATGTTATGTTCCATGATCTGTAAGATTCGATCTCCGTTGTATTCAGCTGTAGCAAGATAATTTTCCAATTTAATGAGATATTGGGCTACCATCATCTTATTGGTTTGTTTCAGATTTTCAATTTGGCATCTAGCCCATTCTTTTTCATTGGTTAAGCAGAAATGAAGCTTGATAAGCTTCTTGAATTCAGGCCAATCTGTAGCATCCCCTTTTAGGATTTTATTCAGATGGGCACATGCAAATGCTCCTGCATTGCCTTTTGTCATTTAGGATAATATAGCTTTAACTCTGGCTTCTCCTCAGAGTACCCCGATATTTTCTTGTCTCCATACTTGTGCTTTTGTCCACCATTCTTTGAACTTTCTTCCTCATGTTCCATCATACTCTTCTGGGTCTGCTATGATTTTGGTGATTCTGGCACCACTTCTAGAGGATGGCTCAGCCTTTACTTGCTCTTCCATTTCCTCCATATCTTCTTGCAGTTTCTTGTTTTCATGTAATATTTGTTCCATAGCCTGGCTATGAATATCGAGATATTTCTTGAGATGGATTCCTAACTAGGATAGATCATTTTTAGAAGATCCGGCTAGCGCATTGAACGCATTTGATAGATGCTCTGGTAATGCCATGATTTAATTAATCAAAGGCAGTGATGGTTTCGTTATCGTCTTCTCTCTCCAATCTTACTAACTCAGGAACGTGCCAGTTGTTCTTGTTAAACCAACCTCCGCGGTATCTCCAATTATCTCCAGAGGCTTTAGTCGGGCTTACTATGCCAAAGCTTATCCCAAAGGGGTTTTCTTCGGTTTTGTACACATGCACTACTGCGAGTATAGGTGCTTTTCTTTCAATGACTTGTTTTATGATCCAGCAAGTAATGAGGGTGCAAATGAGGAAGATTCCAATAAGTGTGGCAAGGATGAGCTCAAATGTAGAGATCATCTAGTAGTTTTGACAATTGTGGGGGCAATGCTGGAGTCCTTCTCCAAAACTCCAACCGTCTGAAGTGGTGTTAGTGGCTGGTACTACTCCTATAAAGGCGGAGTAAGGTGTGTGAAAAGTTTTGCTTTGGTTTCCTACAAAGAGGATTGGGACTTGGGAATCGGTTGCGTACTTGACAATCCACCTAAGAAAGTAGATTGTAATGATGTATGAGATCAGGCTAAAAGAAAGAAGAATGACAATTAATTGCATTCAATATTTGTAAGAGCAAGGTGGCAGGTTGCGTAATCCTATCCTACTTCCTCTTTCTATTCCCCTTTTTATTTCCTGCTGGTATTGCTGACGTTGCCTTTTCTTAGGTGGTGGCAGTGCTGCAGGTGCTTCTTCAAACTTGTACTCCGACCAGCCTTCCGATCTTCTTCATTTGGGAAGGTTAAAGGTCTGACTATAGAAATCGGCCTGTACCGTCAAAGCTAAAGTGTAAAATCCCCTCTCTTCTTCTGAGGGCAGCCAACACAGTGGTAACCAATCGGCAATGTCTATAATACTCGGACCTGGACTGCAGTCATTCAGGTTGGGGGTAGGAGAAAGGAGGAGGTTGGGGCTGTCTTCTTCTCTCTCTAACTTTATAGGGGTGTATAGTGTAAGGGGGACAACTATGTTCTCTTCCTTCATGTCTATGGCTGGCAATGTACTCTCTTCACAGCTGTTCTCTGATCTCACATCTCCATTGATTGTATCTCTCATGATCAAGTCCCGATGGGGGAATCCTGGTAAAGAACCTTCTAATTCTCTTAAGAAGGCTGTTGCTGGCGAGACAGATTTGTTTCCACTGTCTGGAACCTGGGCAGCCTGTTCTTGCCCTTCTCTCGGCTCTGCCTGTTGGCGACCAACAATGAAGGGGTGAAGAGAGTGGTGGAACTGGGGGAAGGACACTAGCACTTGTTAGTACTGGTCCTGTAGTAGAGGGGGTCACTAGAAGAATAAGAGTCTAGTCTAATGAAGTGGCTGAACCCTCTTGGGAACAAGAACTGGCTCTACTACAACTATTAGCTAAAAAGAAAGGAGAAGGTACTAACTCACTATGGTTAGTAGAGAGTTGAGGAGATAGGGCCTGAGGCTTAGTAATCAAGTTCAGGTGAAGATCAAGAGACTAGACTGGGGATCCACCCAACGTCGTCCTTGGGGTTTATATACTTCTATACTATTTGTACATGTATTGCTAATCCTAATATCTGATTAGGTAGAATGCTATGCCTATGCAGTAGGGTGATGACTAAGGTAAGAGTCCAGGTTGTAGTTATCCAATAGCAATAAAGGCGTACCACAGCCTCTAGGGCTAAGGGGAGCAGAAGTGAATAACACATTTGATACTGCAGGTGGCAGATCAAATGGAAGAGAAGCTGCAGCAGCGGTAATGAACTGGGCTGTGCCATAGCCATGCAGAGCACAGAAATGAAAAGAATCATGAGGTGATTAAAAGGGTGTTGGCTACATGCAATAGAAGTCTAGAAGGGACATGGTAATGACCGTGTCAAAGAATAGCCAAAAGAAGATAGATCTGATTGGGAAGAAAAGCAGAAGATAAGCACAATCAGATTAGTTATGAAACAATAAGATAAGATCAAGCAAAAAGTATATGCTAAGTCCATTGCAATGAAGAGTCTACCTGTTACAGTTTTAATCTTACATTGTTTCATCTTTCTCCTCAGCTTCACTGTTCCTCAGTACCATCCGCCTTTCTTCTTTGAGTACGTAGAACGTTACTTCCTCCTGGTGATGACCCCATGTTCCACAGCATTTCTCCCTTTGTGATCCCGTTACCGTAACCATAGGATGCTTATCTCTCCACAGTTGTTTCTCTCACAGTGGCTTAGTATCCCCACCTTCCATCATGTTCTATATACTTCTTTTGATTACCTTTATATTTGGTGCCTTGTATAGTAGTCTATATTCTTGGTCTACACAATAACACGTAGTCTTGAGTCCGCTGCAGCACCTGCACCGTGTTCCCTAGTCCCTCACACCTTTGAAACCCCAGCACCTAGTTTACCACAGCACCCTTCATCTCCAATCAAGCAGACTCAGGCTACTCGCGTAACAAAAGACCAAGAATCTCCCTATGTCCCTCTTATCTAAGAGTTGGACACACCCCACTGAATCACCATTGCTCATAGACCCTCTTGCCAAATCTCCCAAGCGTTTAGCGCTCATTCTAGTCCAGAAGTTACTCCCCCAGCATCCCCAGCCCCCAGGTGACTCCCTGGCCACTCGTCCACTACCCCCATAGGAATCCCATTGCACCCAGGTCCCAGCACCCCCCTTGCACCCTCACACCCATTGACTCCGCTGTTCTCCACTCATACCCCATGCCCCATGTCCACTCACACTACTGAGCTCAAGGCAGCTCTCCCTGCCGACTTCTCTGGTGAGCAAGATGATGCCACCCTATGGATCAAGGCCATGAAGGCCTACTTCTCCATCAATGCTGCCCTCTACAACAGCGATGAGACCAAGATCATGACCACCCTGAATAAGCTCAGCAAGGGCCAAGCCATCCCCTTCTCTGAGCTATGGTATGATAAACTTGCAGACCCTAACACCGCTGCCACCGAAAAGACCTTTGATAAGTTCATAGAGAACTTCAAGGGAACATTCTTTCCCTTCGATACCAAAGCCACCACCTGCCTTGCCCTGTCCAAACTCGTCCAGAAGTCCTTCCACAAGCCTAGTGGAGAGATTGACGACAGGTTTCAGAAATATATCACGGAGTTCCAGAACCTAGCCACCCAAGCTGGAATCACTGACCATGCCATGCTTATAGACACATTCTCCCTTGGGATAGATCAGAGGATTGCCATCATGGTCCTCTCTATGGACAAAGTCCCCATCTTGATTGCAGATTGGCTGGACAAAGCTAAAGTTTTCCACACACAGATCACCCACATCGAAGCCTTGAAAAAGGGAAAGCCTACCCCTTCCCTCCCTAGAACCCCCAGAGACCCAAATGCCATGGATGTCGACGCTGTTCGACTCACCAAGTTAACTCCCCAGGAGTGAGCCAAATGCGTCCAAGAAGGGCACTGTTTCCATTGCCAATGGATGGGCCATAACGCCACCCAATGTCACTCATACCCCCGCAATCCCCCCAGCCAAACCATAGCAACCACCTCCATTGTCGCCCCACCTGTTCCATCCAGTTTCACCACTGTCACCCCCTCTCATGCTCCCACTCTCTCCACACTACAGACGTTCATTCACCAGCTCCAAACCCAGGGGAAGACCGAGGATGAGATCCTCCAGGTCCTCCAGGCATGTTATGAAGATTCCCCTGATGAACAACTCCCCACCACGTCTTTTTAGAAGGAGAGGGTGTGTCAACGTCTCCCTCCCATGTATTAGTAGGACTGCCTAGTTATCGCACAATCTGAATCCCCATTCGTCTTAAAGTGCAGTCCGAAATTGTTGAAACCATTGCTCTTATTGACAGTGGAGCCACAGGAAATTTCATAGACAAATCTCTAGTTCCTCATCTGAAGCTAGGAGTACGAGCCCTCTCAGAACCCATCAGAGCTTGGAACATCAATGGAACTGAAAACCACCATGGAACCATCAGAACAAAACTCAAGGTAGAACTTACTCACAAAGACTTCTCTGACAACGTCGATCTACTCATTCTGGGGCTTGGCAAGAAGCAGGTGATCCTTGGAATGCCTTGGCTGTGGAAGTGGAACCCCCAGGTTGACTGGAGGATGAAGTCCCTTTTGCTCCCACAGGATCACCTTGAAGAGAGCCTCAACAAGATCACAATCTCTACCCAGCTCGCTCAGGACAACCTTTCCCAGACCATTGCCTTGCCTGCTTGGTGCAAGGAATATGAAGATGTATTCTCTGAAACCACATTCAATGCATTACCCCCTCATTGCCCCTACAATCACACCATTGACTTAAAACCCTTGTTCCTCCCAAAGATCACCAAGATATACCCACTGAACCCCAAGGAAAAAGAAGCTTGTAAAACCTTCATTGATGAAAATCTCAAAACTGGCTGCATCCTCCCCTCGAAATCTCCCCAAGCTTCTCCGTTCTTCTTTGTTTCCAAAAAGGACGGCACGCTACGCCCTTGCTAGGATTACCGATACCTCAACTCTCATACGATTCACAATGCCTATCCCCTACCCCTCATATCAGATCTAGTCGACGACATGAAAGAGTCCACCATCTTCACCAAGCTAGACATACATTGGGGGTATAACAACATACGCATTCGAGAGAAGGACCAGTGGAAAGCAGCATTTATCACTCCCCTGGGGCTCTACAAGCCAACAATCATGTTCTTTGGGTTTTGTAACACCCCACCTACCTTTCAAGCTTTCATGAATCACATCTTCACTGACCTTCTGGCAGAAGGATGGCTTAAGATCTACATGGACGACATAGGCATTCACACCAGAGACAACCTAGAAGTTCATCACCAATGCACCAAGTTAGTTTTCGAATGACTCCAGATGCACAAACTCTCCTTGAAATTATCTAAATGCTTGTTCAATACCCCCACCATGGAATACCTTGGGATGATCATTGGGCAAGGAAAGCTCCAGATGGACCCGGTCAAACTCAGCACCATAAGAGAGTGGCAACCCCCATCCTCAGTCAAAGGAATCCGCAGTTTCCTCAGATTTGCCAATTTCTATCAGAAATTCATCCCCAACTTCTCTAACATTGTATCACCCCTCACACTCCTTACCAGGAAGGATGAACCCTGGAAATGAACCTCCCAGCAGCAGAACACCTTCGACATCCTCAAGAAAGCCTTTACCTCTGCACCTGTTCTGAAGCTTCCTGACCCCAGTAAACACTTCTCTGTAATGACAGACGCCTCTCTTCTTGCAGCAGGAGCAGTTCTACTCCAAAAAGATGTAAACGGAGATGATCATCCCTATGCCTACTTTTCCAAGACATTCTCCTCTGCTGAATGAAACTACAATATCTACGATAAAGAGTTACTTGCAGTCATCCTGGCCTTGGAAAAATGGAGGCAGTACCTTTCCGGTTCCTCCCATCCTGTCACCATCATCACGGATCACAAAAATTTATCATACATTCGTGACCCCAGGAAACTCTCCAGACACCAAGCACGTTGGTCATTGTTTTTATAGGATTTTGATCTGGTTTGGAAGGTTACCCCTGGAACCAAGATGGGCCCAGCGGATGCTCTATCCCAACAATCCTCCCTAGACACCTCTACTGACAACATCAACTCTTCCATAGTCTGGGAGCCTACCATCATCCAAGCCCTCGACATGGCATTGTTGCACAAGATTAAGTCCTCCTCCACCAATGACCCCCTCGTCCTTAAAGTGCTTAAAGTGGCACAACTGGGCTCTCCATTGTTCCCCAGATCGGTCATATCGGACTGGAAGTTTGATAACGGCCACCTTTTTTACAGAAACAGATTATACGTTCCCCCAGAGCACAGGTCATCCCTACTCCACACATTCCATTCTGCACCAACCACAGAACATGCAGGGCAGTTTCACACCAAGGCCCTACTCGAATGAGACTTTTGGTGGCCCAGCCTTGCCACTTTTGTTAAGAACTTCGTCAATGGATGCCCCATTTGCCAAACGTCTAAGACCAACACCCATCCCACCATCCCACCACTATCACTGATCCCCTCCATTGTCACCCTCCCATTTAAGCAACTATCTGTCGATCTTATCACAGATTTGCCTCCTTCTGAGGGATTCGATTCCATCATGGTTGTGGTCAACCATGGGCTTACAAAGGGGGTAATTCTCGTTCCTTGTCACAAAACTATCAATGCATTAGGGATCGCCTGCCTGTTCCATGATTATGTGTTCAAGCGATTCGGAATACAGGACTCCATCATCTCGGATCAGGAACCACAATTCGCCTCTGCTCTAGCACGAGAGTTAGCCAGGCTACTTCACTATGATGTCAAACTATCCACAGCGTATCATCCTCAGACGGACGGTCAAACCAAGAGAACCAATCAGGAACTTGAGACATATCTTAGGATCTTCTGCAGGAACAACCCCCATGAATGGGCCAAATTCCTCACTACTGCTGAGTTCCAGCACAATTCCTGTCCTCACTTGTCCACTCAGAAATCCCCATTCAGCCTCATGTTGGGATATAAGCCCAGAGCATTTCCCACCCTCACTAAGACCTTTATTCCTGCACTCTCTTCCAGGATGGACACCCTGGCCAAAGCAAGGGATGAAGCCCTAGCAGCACACAGTTCAGCGTGCCTAGCGATGAAATGACATCAAACGATTAAGTTCACCCCCTGGAAGGTTGGAGATCAGGTATGGCTGGAAGCCACCCATCTCCACATCCCATTCCCATCCAGGAAGCTAGCTCCCAAGTGAGTGGGACCATTCGAGATTGTCCAAGTCCTCTCCCCTCTGGTTTATCACCTCAAACTCCCCAAATCATGGAGAGTTCACAATACGTTCCATGCCTCCCTTCTATCCCCATTTAGACAGACCTCCGCTCATGGCACACCATTCCTAGAACCTCCACCTGAGATCATTGACGACAAAGAAGAATATGAAGTTGAAGCCATTCTAAATCACAAGGGAACCCCCGGTCGCTATTGCTACTTCATCAAATAGAAGGGTTATGCTCCTTCAGAAAACACCTGGAAACCTGAAAGTAATCTCCATCACACAGCCTCTATTTTGACAGATTATAAACGCCACCATCAACTGCAGTAACCAGGAATCCTCATGGAATGCCTTGACATTCAGCTGATCATCTCCATCCTTCTTCTATGCCTCATTCTTATCACCACTGTTGTGGTCACCATATATTGGGCAGCCACATTCCCTCATCATCATTAAATGCCCATTGATCCTCCCATCTTATTCACTTTAGAACATGCTTTCTCCTTCTTCATCCTTCCCCTCATCACGGTCTGGGTATGCACAACTCAGATTCTTGCGAGTGCGGCCTACATTCTTGCCCACCTCTACCACCTTCATCCTCTATAGTGCCATCCTTGTGGACCCCCAGCTCCTCCATGCTGTCAAGGCCCTCCCTTTGTACCAGAAAGATGAAGTTACCCAGGAGCTAGTCAGACTATTCCATAAGGCGGCTCATGTTCAATATTATCATCATCGTTGTATTCCCTCTGATACCCCCCCTATGGCAGGAATTCCATTATGCCTAGCTATCAACAAAATCCCCAAAAGAATTCTTTCTGTACTATATCTCTTTGGTTTCAATACATATGTTTCCATGATTCCACCCACATTAATATTCCCTACCTTCAGACGTATATATCTTTCTCTCTCGCTGTAGGAACGTGACCATTACTTGGAATCCCTTACTTCTATATCAAGTACCCCACCTATTTCTTCCACTTCTCTATCTCCCCCTTCCACTACCCCAGCATTTCCAGCCCCACTTCATATCACTCTAGCTGAGCGTATCTCCTCCCCTCCACCTCCGTCTTCCCCCATCACAACCTCCTTGTTCTCCATCTTCCTGAACTCTGAAGGACCCACAGGAATCTCCACCTTCAAACTTGACCAAGGAGTCATCATCACTAACCGAGAGTTCCTACTCACTCTTCCAAATGGCCAACAGGTGTTATCCGCCCCTCATTGTGTACTCCAACCGGCCACCAGACCTTTACCTGCCTCCACCACTACCACTTGCTTTCTATGTGGAGGTAGGGGTCATTATCGAGCAGACTGTTCCCAGTACTGATGCCCTACCTGTAACCAATCTGCTCCTGGTCACAATGTTTATGATTGCCTTTGCACCCAATGTTCCTTTTGCCTACAATGGGGGCATGGCCCTCGCTTCTGCCCTCTGCAAGTTTGCACCACTTGCGATGAGCCTGGACACATCAGAGACGATTGTCCGTTTGAGCATTACACTGTACCTCAAGCATCCACAATCTTTGGAGAACCCTCTTGAGGCTAGATTATTGGAAGTGGGACTTCCAGTGTATGAAGGGGGTATTGTTATAGTTTTATTCTTACATTGTTTCATCTTTCTCCTCAGCTTCACTGTTCCTCAGTACCATCCACCTTTCTTCTTTGAGTACATAGAACATTACTTCCTCCTGGTGATGACCCCATGTTCTGCAGCATTTCTCCCTTTGTGATCCCGTTACTGTAACCATAGGATGCTTATCTCTCTGCAGTTGTTTCTCTCACAGTGGCTTAGTATCCCCACCTTCCATCATGTTCTATATACTTCTTTTGATTACCTTTATATTCAGCACCTTGTATAGTAGTCTATATTCTTGGTCTACGCAATAACACGTAGTCTTGAGTCTGCTGCAGCACCTGCACCATGTTCCCTAGTCCCTCACACCTTCGAAACCCCAGCACCTAGTTTACCACAGCACCCTTCATCTCCAATCAAGCAGACTCAGGCTACTTGCGTAACACTACCAGAGATCGTATACAAGACAGCAAGGATCGTCACAGATAAAAGTAGCACTGGATAGCATTATGGCTAGTATATTGGCAATGGAAGCAGCATCCTTTTCAAATGCATGTGGCCTGTTCCTAGGAAGTCAGCTTGGTAAGTTAAATGGCATCAACATCCATCGCATTGGGGTCTCTAAAGGGTCTAGGGAGGGAAGGGGCAGTCTTGCCCTTTTTCAAGACATCAATGCATGCCTGCTGGATGTGAAAGGTTTTGACTTTGTCAAGCCAATTCCTGATGAGGGTGGGGACTTTGTCCATAGACAGAATCATAATAGCAAGCCTTTAATCAAGGCCAAGGGAGAATGAGTTGATAAGCATGGTGTGGTCAGTGATTCTAGCTTGAGTGGCACAGTTTTGGAACTCAGTGATATATTGCTGGAAACCATCATCAATCTCTCCATTGGGCTTGTGGGAGGACTTTTGCACAAGCTTAGACAAGGCAAGACAGGTAGTGGCTTTGGTGTTGAAGAAGAAAAAGATTCCTTTAAAGTTTTTAACAAACTTGTTGAATGTCTTTTTAGAGACAAGGATGGTGGAATTGGCTAGCTTATCATACCACATTTCAGAAAAGAGGATGGCTTGACCCTTACTAAGCTTGTTGAGTGTGGTTATGATCTTGGTGTTGTTGTTAGCATAGAGCATGGGGTTAATGGAGAAATAGGCCTTCATGGCCTTAATCCAGCACATAACATCATCTGGATTATCTGAGAAGTCAGCAGGGAGGGCTGCTTTGAGTTCAGTGGCATGGGTGGACATGGAGGTAACTGGGAATGGGGTGTAAGTGGAAAACAGTGGGGTCTATGGATGAGAGGGTATGAGAGGGGTTTGGGGTCTAGAGTGCAAGGGGATTCCTGTGGAGGTAATGCAAAGAAATCCAGAGATTCACCTAGATCTTGGAGCAGGGAATGCTGGAGGTATGGATTCTGAGTCAGGATCAGAGTCTGGATAATTAAAGAGCCCATGGGCACAACAGGAGGATCTCTGAAATATAATGGTTCAATGGGGGTTTATCCAACTCTTAGAGAAGAGAAATGTAGGGATATTCTTGGTCTTTTGTTATACAAGTAGCCCAAGTCTGCTGCTTGAAGATGAGAGGTACAAAGGTTGATTAGGTCTTTGGTGGACTCAAGAGTGCTGGGAACGAGGAACATGGTGCATGGACTGCAGTGGACTCAAGACTACATATATTTGCATAGACCAAGAATGAGGACTACTATATAAGATGCTATGATATATAAACTATGATAGAATATTATAGAATGTGGTAGAATAAGGATCACTAAGCCATTACTAGAGAAATGGCTGTGGAGTGGTAAGCATCCCAAGATAATGGTAACTGGTAGACATAAGAAGAACAAGGAACTGTGAATGACTACATGTCCAAAGAAAGAAACACTGCAGAATGAGGTGATACAATCAAGAGAAAATGACATTGACCATACAATATGAAGAATGGAGGTGTAAACTATGGAACAGTAAGGGAAAAGAGAAACATATGGTGGAAAATATAGGAAATTGTAACAGTGGGGGCTATGTGGGAGGATCTAGGGAGGTGTCTAGATCTGGAAGCAGGAGATGTTGGGGGTATGGACTCAAAATTAGAGATAGAGTAAACACCAAAAGGCTCATGGGCACAACAATGGGGTCTCTGAGATACAGTGGCTTAAAAAATTGTCCCAATACTGGGCCATTTTAAATAAATGGATCAATTGCCAAAGATATGGAACAAACAAGATCAAATACTTGCAGGATTAAAGATAGTACTTGCTCTTGACATTCTAACACTGCTTAGATCATATGATTTGGTTGTCATGGTACTGAGATATAGCCATTTTAAAATGACATATCATTAGGATAATTATTTGACTATTATTTCAGATTTAGACTTTTAGTATTTAGTGGGCCCTCCTTTGACCTTTATCATTCCTTTTATCCTTCTAGATATGCTTTCAATCAATCTTTGATACTGCTCAACCTCAATCTTGCCCTATTTCACTACAATCCTTTTCCAAAACTTCTATACTCCTCTTGATGGTCTTGGATAGCTGTTGAGCTTTTTTTTCAAGATTTGCCAGAGATGCTCAATGGAACTAAGGTCTGGAGACTGAGCTAGCCAGTCCAGAAGCTTAATTCCATGAAAGTCAAGCCAATCCTAAGTCCTTTTGAAGAAGTGCTTGGGGTCATTATTTTGCTGGAAGATGATGCTCTCTTCAGAAATCCTAGAACTCTCCATACTAGAAAGCAGATTATCCTCCAAAATGGAGATATATTGCTCAGCATTCATCTTACCCTCTATCTCTGCCAGAATCCCCACACCATTTCAGTCCATATATTCCCAAACCATTAAAAAATCTCCCCCAAACTTTACTATCCCTTGAACCTCCTTATTCTACAAAGGCTTACCTACCACTTTCCACACAAACTTTTTTCCATCTGACCCAATCCTTGTGACAATTCTTGCTGTCTCATATACAGTCACTGGTAGACTCTTCATTGCAACAAACTTAGTGTATACTCTTTCATTGATCTTATCTTATCTTTTCATGACTAATCTGATTGTGCTTATCTTCTACTCTTCTTCCCAATCAGATCTATCTCCATTTGGCTATTCTTTGACATGATCATTACTATATCTTTCTAGACTTCTAATGTGGGTAGCTAACGCCCTTTTAATCATCAAGTGATTCTTCTCATTTCCATGCTGTGCATGGCTATGGCACAGCCCAGTTAATTACTGCTGCTGTGGCTTCCCTTCCATTTGATCTGCCATCTGCAGTATCAAACGTGTTATTCATTTCTGCTCCCCTCAGCCCTAGAGGCTGTGGTACACCTTTATTGCTATTGGATAACTACAACATGAACTCTTACCTTAGTTGCATCCCTACTGTGTAGGCATAGCATTCTATCTAATCAGGTATTAGGGTTAGACAAACATGTACAAATAGATAGTAGTATATAAGCCCAAGGACAACACTGGGTAGTGTCAAGTCTGGGTCCTCCAGACTAGTCTGATGATGTCCAGAACGGAGTTGCAACAGGAGGGTGAGGAAAGGATGGGTGGAACGGAGGGGGCGAGGACGTTGGCACAGGACTTATGTGTCACACCCTTGTACTCGTTATCCTCAGAGTCAGAGGTCAGATGAGCATAGAGCTCAAGGTTGGAAGCATGAGGAGGAGACTAATTTGATATTCAAACTGAAGTATGTACAAGTTGGAGTACCATATTTATACTACAGAGTTTGGATGGATTAGTAACGGAATGTGACAGGTTGTCAAAGGTGAAACAGAATGAGTAATGATATATCAAAGTTGGAGACAGGTTGGGGACATGCCCGAGACAGGTCAGAGACAAGTCAGAGACAGATGTCCGAGACAGGTCTGGGACAGGTCAGAGACAGATGTCAGGCTGTCATACTAAGTGAGACACCTGCTGGGAGAAACTAAGAATGAGAATAACTGAAGGAGATCATACGAATTGGGAATACGAGAGACAAGATAAGAGATATCTAGGAGATCATACCAGAGATCGTACCGGAGATCATGCCGGAGAGTACCGGAGTACCAGAGTTGGAGCGGTATGTGACAGTATCCCCCCCTTAGGCCTGAACCCCTGAAGGCTGTTAGCCGGTAGACAATACGGAGTGGCGGAGCCTGAATTTTAATCGTGCCCTGATTTATAAGTCCGGTTAGCCTGTGGTCGCACCTTAACTTCAAACCAACACCATGTCCGAAAAACAACAACCATACACTGACATCAAGGAGTGGGACGATGCCTGTCTTGCAGAATGTGAGGACGACGACGATGCATTGTGGAATGCAAAGGTGGCAGAGTGGAGGTGGAGGGCGAAGGTGAGGAAGGAAGAGGAGGCACAGAGGAAGGCAGAGGAGGAGGCACAGAAGGCGGAGCAGGCGCGGAAAGTGGCAGAGGAGGCCACGAAAAAAAGGGTAAGTGCTGCCCCATAGGAACCGACCGGGACTGACCAACCACAGGTGGCAAAGGTAACCGCTCAGCAGAGCCGGAGCAAGGGAAAGGCGCGGGTGCGGAGCGGCCCTCCCACATGCCAGAGGTGCAATGAGTGCAGGCTCGAGTGTCAGCTCGGACCAGGCAAGTCGACCTCGTGTGTGGAGTGCTGTGAGGCAAAGGCGAAGTGTGAGCGGCCCGGAGAGGAGAAGCCGGAGTGGCGGAGGAAAAGGGCCGTCGTGGAATTGGAGAGGCCAGCGAAGTGGGCAAGGACGGAGGGGAGTAGTGCTGTAGCTGGGCCTAGTGGCTCCGGGGGTTCGGCTCCAGAGTGGGTGAAGGCCCTCCGGGGTATTTCAGAGTTGATCAAGGGGCTCTAGGAGGCGGTCCAGTCGCAAATGAGGTGGCAGATCCACCAGACGCAGGCAGTGGAGGAGCTGGTACGGCTGAAGGCGGAGGAGGTGTACAGGTTGGGCACAGACACAGACATGGGCGTGGAGAGCGGAGCGGAGGAAAAGGTGGCAGTGGAGTTGGTGGAGTTGGGGGCAGAGGAGAAAGAGGCGATGAGAAGGGAGTTCGCGGAGGAGGAGTCAGGAAGTGAGTCTGAGTCGGAGGCGTAGTGTAGGTAGAAGGACATCGCAGGTAACTATAATGGACATGTTTTGGCCACACGGAGCAAGATCAAACAGAACAATCAAGCAGAGGAAGGACCGGGCCTGTCCGGATACTGCAGATGAAAGTCATCAACAAGTCTGGAGGCATGTCCAAGCTCCATGGCTAGAAGCCAGGAGGTCTCATCTTCAGTACCTTCATAGCCAGACCAGCATACCAAGTATAACAGCTTGCAATTTCTTCACCTATGGTCAATCTTTGAATCAAGAATTTCCACTATTTCATACTCCAATTCGCCTTCTATTTCAACCGGAGGTGGTGGAGCCTGAGTCCAGTCCAGAATTGTGTTCAGAACTGAGGGTTCTAATTGGGATATATGAAAGACCGGATGTACAGACTTCATAGTAACCGGGAGTCGGAGTGTGAAGGAGTGCATACCAGCTTGGGCGATAATGGTATAAGGTCCTAGGTTTTTCTCTGATAATTTTTTAGAGGGGTGTGTGGATCAGAAGTACTTAGCCTTGACGAAAACCTGGTCACTGACCTTAAAGTCCGGCACCAGGGTTTGCTTGGCGTCAGCAGGACCTTGGTATTGTTTCTGAGTGGCAGCAATCTCCTCACGGAGGTAGGAATGAAGGGAGTCAAGGTTGATGGAGTATTCCCACGCTCTGGTGGAGGTGAGGTCTCTCTCCGGATGTACTGTCAAGTTCGGATGGTAACCCTTGTTAGCGAAGAAGGGAGAAACTCTGGTGGTTGCATTCAGCACGTTGTTGTATGCGAACTCTGCTAAGGGAAGGAGTTCAGACCAGTTGTCCTGTTGATAATTGCAATAGACCCAAAGGTACTGCTCCAGGGTCTGGTTCATATGCTCTGTTTGACTGTCTCCCTCCGGATGGTAACCGGAGGTGAAGTGGAGTTGGATGTTGAGGGCCTTTCCGAGTGAGCAGAAGAAGTGAGAGACGAACTCCGAACCTCGATTGGAGATGATGTAAGAGAGAACTCCATGCTTTGAAAAGACATGAAGAAGGAAGAGTTTTGCAAGCTCCAGAGATGTCACCTTATTGTCAGTTGGGATGAATATACATTGCTTGGAAAGGTGATCGACAACGACTAGGATGGCAGTGTGTCTGGAGGACACAGGAAGTTGTTTGATGAAGTCCATGGATATGGAATTCCATGGCTTCTCAGAAATTGGGAGCTGTTTTAGGAGTCTGTAGGGCTTATGTCTAGGGATCTTGGCTCGAGTGCAGGCTGTGCAAGAAGAGACATACTCCTTGATGAATGTCCAGATGCCTGGCCAGGTATATTTCCGACAGATTAGCTCCAAAGTGCAATTTTGTCCAAAATGTTCGGATAGCGGATGATCATGCTTATACCAGAGCACACGGAGTCGGAGGTTATCAGCATCCAGAACATAGATACGATTATTCAAACAGAGGAAGCCATTGGAGTCGACGGACCAGTGTGAATTGGGGTCGGAGTCAGAGAGGTGGATGGCAGCGATGGGGTTAGAGGGGAGGGCAGAGGGAATATCGCTGTGAAGTGACTCGATGTCGAAGAGGGTGCTGGCCCGGAGAACCAGAGCTGCAAGATAAGTAGCCTGTAAGGATGCAGCAAGCTGTTCCTGAGTAAAAATGGGGCGGAAGTTGTGGGGATTAACGCAAGCGTAGTCCCTATCCCCCTCTCTGAGGTAGACGTCCCAGCGTCTAGTAAGGGCATTAGGCTTGGCTCCGAGGCGTCCAGGGCGGAAACAAATGATCAGATTGAACTGGGAAAGGAACTCCAACCACTGGGCCTGCTGGCAAGTCAGGAGCTTGGTAGTGGCAAAATACTCCAGATTTTTGTGATCAGTGACGATATCAACCAGAGTTCCGGAACCTTCAAGGTAGTGGTGCCAAGTCTGGAATGCCTCATGGATGGCGAGTAGCTCCTTGTCATGGGTGTCATAATTAAGCTCTGGAGAATGGAGTGTCCGAGAGTAATAAGTGACTGGCTGAATTTCCTCGTCCATACAACGGATAGAGAGGATACCAGCAATAGCATAGTCAGAGGTGTCGGTTTCTACTATGATTGGAGCGTCTGGAACCCAGTGGGTAAGGATCAGAGCCAAGGTAAAGGCATCCTTGAGTGCCTGGAAGGCGGAACGACAGTCTGTGGAGAAGTTCCATGGAGTACCCTTTTGTGTGAGTTGGGTCAGGGGAACAATGATATCGGAGTAGTTATGAATGAAACGCCTGTAGAAATTCACAAAACCCAAGAAGGACTGGATGTCCTTGACTTTCCGAGGCTCAGGCCAATCTAAGATTGCTTTAACCTTTTCCGGAGACATGGTAAGTCCAGAGGGAGAGAGTTGGTATCCAAGATAATTGGTGGAGTCGGTGTGGAATTCACACTTATCTGGGCAGGCGTAAAGTCCATGTTTGCAGAGTTGACGGAGCACTTCCCGGACATGCTCCTTGTGGGAGGCCTTGTCCACGGAGTAGATGAGGATGTCATTGAGATAGACTATAACACAAACATCTAATAGATCAGCGAAGATGGTGTTGACAAACCGCTGGAAAGCTGCTGGAGCATTGGTGAGACCAAATGGCATGACTAGCCACTCATACGAGCCATAACAGGTCTGGAACAAAGTCTTCCATTCATCTCCCTCAGCAATGTGGACCAGGTGGTATGCATGCCAGAGGTTGATTTTGGTATAAATCTTAGCTCGGCTTGGAGCATCTAGGAGGTCGGAGATGTGGGGAAGGGGATAGTGGTCTTTCTTCGTGATCTTGTTAAGTCCTCGAAAGTCGACGCAGAGGTGGAGGGAACTGTCCTTCTTGTGGACAAAGAGGACCAGGGCGGCATGGGTGGAAGAGGAGGGGCGAATGAACCCATTAGCTAGGTGTTCATCGAGGAACATCCAGAGTGACTCAAGCTTGGAGGTGGAGAGGGAGTACATGGTGCCCAATGGAGGAGATGTACCTTCTTCCAGGTTGATCCTGAGATCGTGTTCGCGGTGCAGAGCAAGCTTAGAAGCCCTGCTTTTGCTAAAGACGTCCGCGAAGTCATGGTAGTCCGGAGGGACTCCAGAGAGATCAATAGGATCCAGAGTTGTGAAAGACGCACAGAGTTGGGTATCCTTGGGGCGGAGTTGCAGGCTAAACTGTAAGGAGCCCTGAAGGCGACAGGCCAATGCAAAGGCAGGTGCATTGATCAGTGCAATGGGCGGAGCCTTGTGATCACAGAAACATGGTGGATCGGGGGGTGTGGGGTCAGCCAGAGGAGGTAAGTCAGGAGGCTGTGGGGTAGAGCTCAAAGTTGCTGGCAAAGTCTGTCCAGATGGGCAGAACGAGATACTGCTTGAAACCCAGTCAATCAATGGATTGTAGCGGGTGAGCCAGTTGTGTTCTAGCACAAGGGAACAGGATCCATCCAGCGGAGTAACATAGAACATTGTTGGAGTGATGTCACCAGTTTCAAAATGGATAGAGAGGTCGACAGCATGAGTAATGGTGGAGTTGGATGTTCCATCAAAGAGCTGGAGTTCAAGCAGAGGGATGGGGTATGGGGAAAGTCCGTGATCATTAACGAATGAGGTATCTATGAAACAATCGAATGATCTGGAGTCTATGAGTGCGGGGAAGGTTGGGATGTCATAGGAAAGGACTGAGATGGTAGGCATGAGGGAGTGGGGATCTGAGAGAGCGGACGCGTTGAGTTGGACCTCCTTAGGTGCACGGGCGGAGTCAACGCAACCTTGAGTCCGTGCGGAGTCTACAAGGCTGCTGACTATTTTTTCGCCTCTGTGCTAGAGGCCTCCAGTTTGACTTCTGGAGTTGTGGTTGTAGCCGCACAAGCCTTGGATGCCCGGGATGATGACTTCAGGCACTCTTTAGCCTTGTGGCCAGCTTGACCACAGAACATGCACAGATTATTATCGAAGTGACGCTTTCGCTCGACTGCTATGAGCTTGCCATCCTTACCTAGCTTGGACGACAAGTTGGGTTTGGGGACTGCAGAGGTTCTGGAGTTGGAGTGACTGCTGGAGTTGAAGGCCTTAGAGTCTTTTGTGGAACTCCTAGGCTTGGAGTCCGAGGTGGGAGCGGATGAAGACAGGGCTGTGGATGTGGTGGCCTTGGAATTACCATTTCCAGAGTTAGACCCAGGAACCTTGTTGGCCCTAGAAATCTCTTCCCTACGTTCCCAATAGCGATGGTCGATCTGCTGCACTAAAGTGCGAAGGTTGTGGAGGTCACTCGGTTTGCCAAGCTGAGACAACTCATCCTTGATGCAATTGGAAAGTCTGATGTAGAAACTGTGGCAGAGCGCTCCAGGACCCCATTCCTGGACTTGGCTCGCCAGGCGGTTCCACTGGACTATGTAGTTGGAGATGCGTTGGGAATCCTTCATGTGGAGTTGCTCAAGCCAAGCCTCTGCATTGCCAATGGGATCGTGCAGACCAAAGTTAGACTGGAGTTTGTACAGAAATACTTCCTAGCTGGTCATCCAGAGCGGACAGAGCTCCGGAGGTTCACTGCTGAGAAGATCTGGCTAGAAATACTCAAGGGCGACTCCCTTGAGATAGGACTGCATAAAAGTGACTTTGGCACGATCATGGCAGAAAGACTTAGGATTGGCTTGGAAGTTCAACTTGCACTGAATGATGAAGGGACAGAGTTTCCAGGGATCCAGTCCATCGAACGGGTCTGGCTCCCGGACTTTGGTTTTAGGAGTGTCAGAGGACTTATGCCAGAGTGCCTGCCGGGTCATGTCCTGGATGGCATTGGCAAGTTGGTTAAATGGTTCAAAAGCCAAGGGTACATCGTTGGGCTGCTGCTCATCATCATCGTTGAAGGGGTCACCCAGGTCTGAAGGATCAGGTGGTTCTGAGGGATTGGTTGGAGGATCATCACCGTCATCATCTCCGGGGATCGGAGGGGCCAGAGCATGAAGACCTTCTTCTCCAGGGACTGGATTGTCCTGGAGTTCACAGATTTGGGGGGAGGCAGGGCCCGTTTCTGGTAGTGGAGTGAGAGGAGAGTCAAAAGGACCAGAAGGAGTGGTGCAACGACGAGGTGCAGTGGAAATGGATGGGAAAGTCATGGGTCTAGCACTAAGGCTATGGAAGTCACCAGGAATGGTGCAAGAGGAGCCAAAGACTGACTTGAGCCATTGTTGGGATGTCTGGGTGCACGACATAGTGAGTATGATGAGTACAAGTATGAGTTTGAATATACTGTCAAGTCTGGGTCCTCCAGACTAGTCCAACGATGTCTGGAACGGAGTTGCAATGGGAGGGTGAGGAAAGGATGGGTGGAATGGAGGGGGCGAGGACGTTGGCGCAGGACTTATGTGTCATGCCCTTGTACTCGTTATCCTCGGAGTCAGAGGTCAGATGAGCGTAGAGCTCGAGGTTGGAAGCATGAGGAGGAGACTAATTCGATATTCAAACTGAAGTATATACAAGTTGGAGTACCATATTTATACTACGGAGTCCGGATGGATTAGTAACGGAATGTGACAGGTTGTCAAAGGTGAAACAGAATGAGTAATGATATATCAAAGTTGGAGACAGGTTGGGGACATGCCCGAGACAGGTCAGAGACAAGTCAGAGACAGATGTCCGAGACAGGTCTGGGACAGGTCGGAGACAGATGTCGGGCTGTCATACTAAGTGAGACACCTGCTGGGAGAAACTAAGAATGAGAATAACTGAAGGAGATCATACGAATTGGGAATACAAGAGACGAGATAAGAGATATCTAGGAGATCATACCAGAGATTGTACCAGAGATCATGCCGGAGAGTACTGGAGTACTGGAGTTGGAGCGGTATGTGACAGGTAGATCCCCAGTCTAGTCTCTTGGTTTACACCTGAACTTGACTACTAAATCCCTTAAAGCCCTCAAAACTCTCTACTCACCATAGTGAGTTAGTACCTCTTTTTCTTCTTAGCTAATAGTTAGTAGTAGAGCTGGTTCAAGTTCTGAGTTTGGCTGTTTCACTAGACTAGACTCTTACTTTTTCTAGTGACCCCCTCTGCTACAGTGACACTGGTACTAACAAGTGCTAGTGTCTTTTCCCCAGTTCCACCACTCCCTTCATTCCTTCATCATCAGTCATCAATGGGCAGAGCCAAGAGTCAGGCAAGAACAGGCCACACAGGCCCTGGATGGTGGAAACAGATCCGTCTCGCCAGCCACCACCTTCTTGAGAGAGCTCAAAGGTTCTTTACCCGGTTTCCCCCATTGGGACTTGATCATGAGAGATACAATCAATGGAGATGTGAGATCAGAGAAAGGCTGTGAAGAGAGTACATCACCAGCCACAGACATGAAGGACAAGGATGTAGTTGTCCCCCTTACACTATCAACCCCTACAAAGTTCAAGAGAGAGTCAGAGTCCCCCAACCTCCTCCTTCCTCCTACCTCTGACCCAAACAATTGCACTCTGGGTCCAAGTGTTATAGATGCTACAGATCGGTTACCTCTGCAGTGGCTGCCCTCCAAAGAAGAGAGGGGATTTTATGCTATAGCTTCGATGGTTCAGACAAATTTTTATAGCTGAACCTTTAATCTTCCAAAACACCACCTATCTGAAGGGTGGTTCAAATACGAGTTTGAAGAAGCACCTGCACTGCTGCCACCTAGGAAAAGGCAAAGAAGGCAATACCAGCAGGAGATAAAAAGGGGAATAGAAAGAGGAAGTAGGATAGGATTATGAAATCTCCCGCCTTACTCTTACAAATATTGAATGCAATTGATTGTCATTCTCCTCTCTTTTAGTCTAACATTTTACCTCATCACAATCTACTTCCTTAAGTGAATTGCCAAGTATGCAACAGACTCCCAAGTCTCAATTCTCTTTGTAGGAAATCAGTCCAGAACACTTTGCACCCCTTACTCTGCATTCATAGGAGTAGTTTTCATGACCAACACAACTTCAGATGGTTGGATCTTTGGAGAAGGAATCCAACAACAATGCAACTGCTAAATGATCTCTAAGTTTGAACTCATCTTAGCCACACTCATAGGAATTTTTCTAGTGTCAACCACAGTCCTTTGCTGGATAATCAAACAAGTCATTGAATGCAATGCCCCCATACTTGCAGTAGTGCACATATACAAAACAGAAGAAAACCCTTTTGGGATTAGCATAGGAATAGTCAGTCCCACCAAAGCCTCTGGAGATAATTGGAGATACTGCAGAGATTGGTATAATGAAAATGACTAGCATATCCTGAGATTAGTCAGATCAGAAGACAAAGACAATAACACCACCATAGCCACATTCAATTAGACCATCATATCATTACCCAAACACCTCAGATATGTGCTGGACACGTTAGCTGGATCTTCAAAGAATAATCTATCCCAATTGAAAATTCATTTAAAAGATTACCTAAATCAACAGGGCACAGCTCTAGAACAAATCTTATAAGAAAATAGAAAATTAAAAGAAGATCTTGAAGAGATGGAAGAACAAATCAAGACCCCTGGAGGGTCTGGATCTTCCACTCATATCACCAAAGTTGTAGCCAACCCAGGAGAATATGATGGAACAAGAGGAAGAAAGTTTGAAGAATGGTGGACAAAAGCCCAAGTATGGAGACAGGAAAATCTTGCAGCACTCCACAGAGAAATCAGAGTAAAAGCCATACTATCATGAATGACAAAAGAAGATGCTGAAGCATTCACACGTGCCCATCTAAATAAAATCCAAAAAGGAGATCAAAGACCCTTAAAGTGCTTTAATTGTGATGGACCCCATATCACTGCCAAATGCCCTAAGCCTAAAAAAACATGTGATAAATGCAAATTCCTTGGAGGAGGACATGCCAAATGGTGTGCAATGGGACGACCTTTACAAAACATATGAGAAATGCATGAAGAACCTAAGTCTAAGGAATGTCCAAAAGATAAAGGGAAAGAACGAGATTGGGGAAAATCCATTGCTGGGATGGGCTTTGACAAAGCTTGTGCTTGGTTTCAGGATTATGAAACCATTGCCAAGAAGGGAAAAGAATAGGGCAACCCTTTAAATCTAGGAAATTGGAAAGCCTGAATTGATATTCTATTCTGAAAATAGAAGAAACTTTATCTTTGCTGTCATGTGGGTCTCATCAAGATGATAAGCTCAGCTAGGACAAAACACTGGTGCTTGATTCACATGTAAACAATACAAAGGAAGTTTTTCCAGAAGTAGTGGAGATAAGAAGCATGACAGAAGCCATTTCCATGCCCACTCAGAAAAGACACAATATCAGAACAATATATCCTAATCTGTCAGAGACAGATCTAGATGAATTATTGCCCAAAACAAAAGAAGCAGACTTCCGTTTCTTAAGAACCATTAATCCTAAAAAGGATATAGTCCTTCCAATAAAGATAACACTGAAAATAAACATATCCTTTATACAAACAACCACCCTCCTAGACTCTGGCACAAATGTGGTCTTCATTGATCAAAAATTTGCACAGCATCTTCATTTACCTTTAACTCCATTAAGACATCCAATAGCAGTGTACAACGCTGATGGAATCTTAAATGCTGCAGGAAAGATTACACATAACTGTCAACTTGTTATGGAATATAAAGGTCATCATGAGAAATTAACAGCTGAGGTCACCAATTTGAGAAAGTTCAAATTTATTCTGGGATATGAGTGGTTATAGCACCACAACCCAGAAATAGATTGGACTACTGGAAAGGTTAAATTGACGAGATGTCCCCAGCATTGTCGAAATCTCCAACAAGGTGATTCCACCCCAAGCAAGTTTTTACAGGTGCTACAAAAGGAACAGCTAGATCAAGGTTATCAGGTGTACCATTGGATACACTCCTTAGAAAGAAGTAATGATACAAAAAAGGTACTCGAAAGGGTACAACTGAAAGAGATTCCCCCAGAACAATTAGTCCCAAAAGAGTATCATGATTATCTCATGGTATTTTCAAAGAAGGATTCAGAAAGAATGCCTTTATGAAAGCCATGGGATCATGCCATAGATCTTCAGGAAGATTTTAAGCCTTGAAAAGGACAAATTATACCCCTATCAGTGTATGAACAAGAAGAAGTCACTGCTTTTCTAGATGAACAATTGCAGAAAGGATATATCTGCCCCTCTAAATCCCCACAAACATCACCCATGTTCTTCATCCCAAAGAAGAATGGAGGAAAGCACATGGTACAGGATTACTGATACCTCAACAACTGAACTATAAAAAATAATTATTCATTACCATTGATATCACAATTAGTCAATAAACTCAAAGATGCTAAATTATTCACAAAGATGGATCTTTACTGGGGATACAATAATGTACGCATCAAAAAAGGAGATGAATGAAAAGTCACATTTGTATGCTTCAGAGAAGCTTATGAACCTCTCATAATGTATTTTGGATTATGCAATTCTCCCACCACATTTCAAGCAATGATAAATGAAATCTTCACTAATATGAAAGATGTGGTGGTAGTCTATATTGACAATCTCCTAATATTTACCAAAACAGAAAATCAAGGAGAACATGATCGAATTGTATGAGAAGTGCTTCAAAGACTAAAGGAGAATGACCTCTTTGTGAAAGCCCCCAAATGTTGCTTTCATGTCATGGAAGTAGACTTCCTTGGCATGATTGTGGGAAAGAATGGCATTTCTATGGATCCAAAGAAGGTTGAGGCTATTACACAATGGCCCATTCCCTTGAATCTTAAAGGAGTAAGAAGCTTTCTAGGGTTAGCTAACTTCTATTAATGATTCATCTCAGATTTCTCTAAAGTGGCCAGACCACTAAATGATTTACTAAAGAAGGAAACTCCCTTTGAATGGGGGTCATCGCAACAACAGGCGTTTGAAACACTGAAAAATGCTTTCATCACAGCACCCGTTTTGACTTATTCAGACATAGATTGTGAATTCTGACTAGAAGCCAATGCTTCTGATTACACTACAGGAGCAGTGCTCTCAATTAAGAAAGAAGACAAATGGCATCCTGTCACATATGCCTCGCATAGTATGCAGCCAGCTGAAAGAAACTATCCCATTTCAAATAAGGAAATGCTATCAGTAATATGTGCATTGGAGGAATGGAGACATTATCTCAAAGGAGCTAGATTCCCGGTGGAAGTCTGGAATGATCATTAGAACCTCCAATGGTATCAAATGAGACAAGATCTAAATTGCCAACAAGCCCAATGGGCTCAATACTTATCTAGATTTCATTTCAAATGGATTCATAAGCCAGGTGCTACAATGGGAAAGGCAGATGCCCTCTCTAGACAAGAAGATCATGCTATAGGAATTGAGAATGACAATAAAGGAGTTCTGGTAATTCCACCGGAGCAGATCAGACAGATGGAGAAAGATACTCCCCTGCTTATCTTCAATGAAGGCAAACAACTAAATAAATCTATATTCAATAAGCTTTGTAAGCTTATGGAAGGAGAGACCATTCATCTTGACAGAAAACACTTTTTACTCAAAGGAGAAGATGGCTTGCTGCATGACCCACAAGGCCACATATACATTTCCAATTCTGCCTTGATAAAAATGGATATCCTAAGATTATTCCATGACACTCCAATAGCTGGACATGCCAGCTATGAAAAGACCTTAGAATTACTCACATGATACTATTGATGGCCTGGAGTTACCACTTTCATAAAAGAATATGTCACTCAATGTAAACATTGTCAATGGTTTAAGGGAACTAATAAACCTCCCTTGGGATTATTAACCTCATTACCAATATTAGAAACCCCTTGGAGCCACATTTCAACCGACTTCATTATTGACTTACCCAAATCACGCTCTTTCAATGCAATTCTAATGGTCATCAATTGATTTTCCAAGAAGGTAGAACTTATTCCCTGCACCAAGCAGTGCAGTGCCCTGGATACAGCATGATTGTTTCTAAATAATGTATGGAAGCATTATGGTCTTTCTTCTTCTATTGTTTCAGATCGAGGTCCACAATTTGCTATGCAAGTGATGAAGGAAATTAACAATGCATTATCTATTGAAACCAAGCTTAGCACTGCCTTTCATCCTCAAACAGATGG
>JBBPUB010000049.1:0-45849 GCA_038094415.1 Xerocomus alliaceus | reverse complement strand
GAGCTACTTGCCGTCATCCTGGCCTTGGAGGAATGGAAGCAGTATCTTTCCAGTTCCTCCCATCCTGTCACCATCATCACTGATCACAAAAACCTATCGTACATTTGTGATCCCAGAAAACTCTCTAAATGTCAAGCACGTTGGTCGTTATTCTTACAGGATTTTGATCTGGTTTGGCAGGTTACACCAGGAACCAAGATGGGTCCAGCAGATGCTCTATCCCGGCAATCCTCCCTAGATACCTCTACGGACAACATCGACTCTTCCATAGTTCGAGAACCCACCATCATCCAAGCACTTAACACTGCCCTGTTACACAAAATCAAATCCTCCTCTGCCAACGACCCCCTTGTCCTTAAGGCGCTTAAAGCAACACAATTGGGCTCCCCATTGTTCCCCAGATCGGTTGTATCAGACTGGAAGTTCGACAATGGCCACCTTTTTTACAGAGACAGATTATACGTTCCCCCAGAGCACAGGTCTTCCCTACTCCATACGTTCCACACTGCACCAACCACAGGACATGCGGGGCAGTTTCACACCAAGACCCTACTCGAACGAGACTTTTGGTGGCCTGGTCTAGCCACTTTCATTAAGAACTTTGTCAATGGGTGCCCCACTTGCCAAACGTCTAAAACCAACACCCATCCCACAGTCCCACTGCTATCACCAATCCCCTCCATTGTCACCCTCCCATTTAAGCAACTATCTGTCGATCTCATCACAGATTTGCCTCATTCTGAAGGATTCGACTCCATCATGGTCGTGGTCGACCATGGGCTTACAAAGGGGGTAATTCTCATCCCTTGTCACAAAACCATCGACGCTCTGGGAGTTGCCCACCTATTCCATGATCACGTGTTCAAGCGGTTCGGAATACAGGACTCCATCATCTCAGATTGGGGACCACAATTTGCCTCTGCTCTTGCACGAGAGCTAGCCAGAATGCTCCACTATGACATCAAACTATCCACAGCGTATCACCCTCAGATGGATGGTCAGACCGAAAGGACCAATCAGGAACTTGAAACTTACCTTAGGATCTTCTGCAGGAACAACCCCCATGAATGGGCCAAATTCCTTACTACCGCTGAGTTCCAGCACAATTCCTGTCCTCACTCGTCCACTCAGAAATCCCCATTCAGCCTCATGCTGGGATATGAGCCCAGAGCGTTTCCCTCCCTCTGCAAAACCTTTATCCCCGCACTTTCGTCCAGGATGGACACCCTTGCCAAAGCCAGAGACAAAGCCCTAGCAGCCCATAGTTCTGCATGCCTAGCGATGAAACGACATCAAACAATTAAGTTCACCCCCTGGAAGGTCAGAGATCGAGTATGGCTGGAAGCCACCCATCTCCGCATCCCATTTCCATCCAGGAAGTTAGCTCCCAAACAAGTGGGACCATTCGAAATTATCCAAGTCCTCTCTCCTCTGGTTTATCGCCTCAAACTCCCCAAGTCGTGGAGAGTCCACAATACATTCCATGCCTCCCTTCTATCCCCATTTAAACAGACCCCCGCTTACGGCACACCGTTCCTAGAACCCCCACCTGAGATCATTGACAACGAAGAGGAATATGAAGTCGAAGCCATTTTGGCTCACAAGGGGACTCCCGGTCATTATCATTACTTCATCAAATGGAAAGGCTATGCTCCATTAGAAAATACCTGGGAACCTGAAAGTAATCTCCATCACACCGCCTCCATTTTGACAGACTATAAACACCACCATCTACTGTGGTAACCAGGAACCCCCATGAATCGCCTCGACATCCAGCTCATCGTGTCTATCCTCCTTCTCCTCCTTATTCTTCTCACCACCATCGTGGTAACTATATATTGGGCTGCCACATTCCCCCATCGGCATTAGATGACTTTTGACTCCAATGTTTTAACTGCCCTTGAACATGCTTTCTCCTTCCTTGTCTTTCTCCTCATTGTTTTCTGGGTATGCACGACTCAGATCCTTGCAAGTGCAGCCTACATTCTTGCCCACCTCCACCACCTTCATCTTCTACAGTGCCATCCTTGCGGACCCCCAGCTCCTCCACGCCGTCGAGGTCCTCCCCCTGTACCAAGACGATGAAGTCACCCAGGAGCTAGTTAGACTGTTTCATGAGGCGGCTCATGTTCAATATTATCATCATCGTTGCGTCCCTTCTGACACTCCTCCCATGGCAGGAATACCTTTACGATTAGTTATAAATAAACTCCCGGAAAGAATTCTCTCTGTACTTCGTCTCTTTGGCTTCAATACGTATGTTTCTATGATTCCTCCCGCTCTAATTTTCCCTACCTTCAGATGTATATACCTTTCTCTTATGCTGCAGGAACGTGATCATTACTTGGAGTCTTTATCTTCAAATTCGCAGACCCCACTTCCTTCGTCCACTTCTCCTTCTCCTCTGTTAAGTCCAGTTCCTCCGGACAAGTCTGACGAGGTCTAGAACGAAGTAGCAGAGGAAGGGTGAGGAGGAGAAGGGTGAAACGGAGTGGGCGAGGATTTTCGGTGCAGGACTTATGTGTCGCACCCTTGTACTCACTATTCTCGGGGTCAGGAATCAGATGAGCACTAAGCTCGAAGTTGGAGTTGTCTAGAGGAGACTAAGTTGATATTCAAACTGGAGAATGTACAGATCAGAAGTATAGTATTTATACTACGGAGTTGCACTGGATTAGTAACGGAACGGAGGAGATTCATAAGGTATGAATAAGGATAAGTAATTGGATGAGTAAGACGGAGTTCAGGAAACAGATACCGGAGGAGCAGGAGTAGAACTAACTAGAAGAATCTATGAATTGAATGTTCAAGAAACTAGGTGAAAGGGTATCATGGATATCGTGCCGGAGATGTGTCAGAGATGACACCGGAGTACCAGAGTTGGACCAGTATGTGACAGTATCCCCTTCTTAGGCCTGAACCCCTGAAGGCCATTTAGCCGATGGACAATACGGAGTGGCAGAATTCGAATTTTATTGTTCTCCGAATTTATAAGTCTGGCAGACCCCAGGTTACTCCTCATCTTTGACCCATTACTACCATGTCCGAACAAATCGCCAACATTCAGGAGTGGGACAATGCCCGCCTCACAGAGTGCGAGGACGACGACGACGACTTGTGGAACACGAAGGCGGCGGAGCGGAGACAGAGGGCGAAAGCGTGGAAGGAGGAGGATGCACGGAGGAAGGCCGAAGAGGACGAGGAAGAGGGCAGAGGTAGAGGCGGCGCGAAAGGCAGAGGAGGCGCGAAAGGCGGCGGAGGAATGAAAGGCAGCGGAGGAACAGAAGGCGGCGGAGGAAGCCACAAAACAAAAGGTAAGTACTTCTTCATCAGACGTTAGTCCGAGGCTAACCATCGACCAGGCGGCGGAGGTGGCCGCACAGCAGAGTAAGGGCAAGGGGAAGGAGAAGGCGTGGAGCAGGCCTCCTGCGTGCTGGAGATGTGAGGACCGCGGGCTTGAGTGCCAGCTCAGGCCTGGAAAATCGACTTCGTGCATGGAGTGCCGCGAGGCGAAGGCCAAGTGCAAGCAACCTGGGGTGGAGAGGCCGGAGAAGCAGAAGAAGCGGGTCGTGATCGAGGTGACGGAAAGACCAGCAAAGAAGGCGCATATGGAGGGTGGAGCAGAGGCCAGGCCAAGTGGCTCGAGCGGGTCGACTCCAGAGTGGGCGAGGGCCCTCCAGAAGATCTCGGAGTCGTTAGTCGGACTCCGGGAGGCGGTCACAACACAGATGCAGTGTCTTGTCTGCCAGACCCAAGTGCTCGAAGAGCTGGCATAGCTCAAGGCCGAAGAAGTCTATGGCTTGGATTCATCGGAGTCGGAGGCGGGAAGGGAAGAGGTGAAAGAGGTGGCAGTGGAGTTGAAGGGGTTGGAGGCAGAGAAATGGGAGGCGCGGAGGAAGGGGTTCGAGGACGAAGAGTCGGGTAGCGAGTACAAACCCGAGGTGTAGGTAGATAGCTGTAACTACCACAATTGACTGGTTTTTTGTCGCACGGAGTGATCTTGAAACGGAGCAACTAAGCGGAGTGAGGTCCAGGCTTGTCCGGATACCGCAGATGGAAGTCATCGACGAGCTTGGACGCATGTCTGAGTTCCGTGGCTAGTAGCCAGGAAGTCTTGTCATTGGTACCTTCATATCCAGACCAACGGACCAAGTACAGTAACTTGCAGTTTCGTCGTCTACGATCAATTTTCAAGTCTAGAATTTCTGCGATTTCGTATTCCAATTCACCTTCAATCTTGACCGGAGGTGGCAGAGGTTGAGTCTGATCCGGAATGGTATTCAGAACGGAGGGTTCTAATTGTGATACGTGGAAGACCGGGTGTACGGACTTCATGGTATCCGGGAGTCAGAGCGTGAAGGAGTGTGTGCCTGCTTGGGCAATGATGGTATAAGGTTCTAGGTTCTTTTCCGATAGTTTCTTGGAGGGGCATGTCGATCGGAAATACTTAGCCTTGACAAAGACTTGATCACCAACTTTGAAGTCCGGTGCTGGAGTTCGTTTGGTGTCTGCGGAACCTTGGTATTGCTTCTGTGCGGCAGCTATCTCTTCACGGAGGTATTCATGGAGTGCGTCGAGGTCTACGGAGTATTCTCAGGCTCGGGCGGAGGTAAGATCTCTCTCTGGATGTATTGTCATATTCGGGTGGTAACCCTTGTTGGCAAAGAACAGAGAGACTCCAGTGGTCGCATTTGGAGTGTTGTTGTATGAAAACTCTGCTAGGGGCAGGAGTTTGGACCAGTTGTCTTGTTGGTAGTTGCAGTATACCCAAAGGTACTGCTCCAGAGTCTGGTTCATACGTTCTGTTTGGCCATCACCTTCTGGATGGTATCTGGAGGTGAAGTGGAGTCGGATGTCAAGGGCCTTACCTAGCGAGCGGAAGAAATGGAAGATGAACTCTGAGCCTCAATCGGAGGTAATATGGGAGGGTACTCCATGCTTGGAAAAGACATGGAGGAGGAAGAGCTTTGCGAGCTCCGGAGATGTTATCTTGTCGTCGGTCAGAATGAAAATACATTGCTTGGAAAGGCGATCGACAACGACCAAGATAGCAGTGTGTCCGGAGAACGCAGGGAGTTGTTCGATGAAGTCCATGGATACAGAGTTCCAGGGCTTCTTGGGGATGGGGAGCTGTTTAAGTAGTCCGTATGGCTTATGCCTTGGGACCTTGGCTCTGGCACAGGCGGTGCATGAGGATACATACTCCTTGACAAATGTTCTGATGCCTGGCCAAGTGTATTCCCTACAGATTAGCTCCAGGGTGTGGTTTTGTCCGAAATGTCCGGATAGCGGATGGTCGTGCTTATACCGGAGCACTCGGAGTCAGAGGTTGTCAGCGTCCGGAACGTATATACGATCATCCAGACGGAGGAAGCCGTCGGAGTCGACAGACCAGCAGGGATCGGAGTCAGTGTCAGAGAGGTGGATAACAGCGATGGAATCGGAGGAGAGAGTGGAAAGGATATTGCTGTGGAGTGACTCGATATCGAAAAGGGTGCTGGCCCGGAGGACTGGGGCCGCGAGGTAGGTAGCCCGTAGGGACGCAGCGAGCTGTTCCTGCGTGAAAATCGGGTGGAAGTTGTGAGGGTTGACACGAGTGTAGTCCTTATCCCCTTCTTTGGGATAGACATCCCATCATCTAGTGAGGGCATCGGGCTTCGCTCCGAGGTGTCCAGGGCGGAAGCAAACGATCATGTTAAATTGGGAAAGAAACTCTGACCACCGGGCTTGCCGGCAGGTCAGGAGCTTAGTCGTAGCAAAGTACTCCAGGTTCTTATGATCAGTGATGACGTCGATCAGAGTACCAGACCCTTCGAGGTAGTGTTGCCAAGTCTGGAATGCTTCATGGATGGCGAGTAGCTCCTTGTCATGGGTATCATAGTTTAACTCCAGGGATTGGAGCGTCCAAGAGTAGTATGCGACCGGCCGGATTTCTTCGTCCATACAACAGATAGAGAGAATACCAGCGATCGCGTAGTCGGAGGCGTCAGTCTCTACTATAATTGGAGCGTCCGGAACCCAATAGGTAAGGATCGGAGCGGAGGTGAAGGCGTCCTTGAGTGCCTGGAAGGCGGAGCGACAGTTGTTGGAGAAATGCCACGGAATTCCTTTCCGTGTGAGTCGGGTTAAAGGAATGACGATATCAGAATAGTTGTTGATGAAACGCCTATAGAAATTTGCGAATCCTAAGAAGGACTGGATGTCCTTGACTTTCCGAGACTCAGGCCAATCTTGAATAGCCTTAACTTTCTTCAGAGACATGGTAAGTCCGGAGGGAGAGAGCTGGTATCCGAGATACTCGGTGGAGTCAGTATGGAACTCGCATTTTTCTGGTTTGGCGTAAAGTCCGTGTTTGCGGAGACGACGGAGTACCTCCTGGATGTGCTCCTTGTGGGAGGCCTTGTCCGCAGAATAGATGAGGATGTCATCAAGGTATACTATTACGCAAACATCTAACAAGTCGGCGAAGATAGTGTTGACGAACCGCTGGAAGGCCACCGGAGCGTTGGTAAGTCCAAACGGCATCACTAGCCACTCGTATGAGCCATAGTGAGTCCGGAAAGAAGTCTTCCACTCATCGCCCTCGGCAATGCAGACCAGATGGTATGCATGCCGGAGGTTGAGCTTGGTATAGATCTTTGCTCGGCTTGGAGCATCTAGGAGGTCGGAGATGCGAGGAAGGGGGTAGCGGTCTTTCTTCGTGATCTTGTTGAGTCCTCGGAAGTCGACGCAAAGACGGAGTGAACCATCCTTCTTGCGGACAAACAGGACCGGAGTGGCATGGGCAGAGGATGAGGGACGGATAAACCCGTTGGCTAAGTGTTCATCAAGGAACGTCCAGAGCACCTCAAGCTTGGAGGGGGAGAGGGAGTAGGTGGTGCCCAGCGGAGGGGATGCGCCATCTTCCAGATCGATCTTGAGGTCATGTTCGCAGTGCGGGGCAAGGGTAGAAGCCTTGCTCTTGCTGAACACATCTGCAAAGTCGTGGTAGTCTGAAGGGACTTTGAAAAGATCGACTGGGTCCGGAGTGGTGGAAGACGCTCGGAGTTTAGTATCCTTTGGGTGGAGTTGCAGGCTAAATTGTATAGAGCCCTGGAGGCGACAGGCCAACGCAAACGCAGGTGCGTTGATCAGCGCGATGGGCAGAGCCTTGCGATCACGGAAGTGCAGTGTATCGGGGGGTGCAGAGTCAGCTGGAGGACGCGGGTCCGAAAGCTGTGGAGTCGAGCTCGGGGTTGTTGGCATGGTCTGTTCAGGTGTGTGGAACGAGATACTGCTTGAGACCCAATCAATCAATGGATTGTAGTGGATGAGCCAGTTATGTCCTAGTACAAGGGAACAAGATCCATCCAACGGAGTGACATAGAACGTCGTCGGAGTGATATCACCAGTTTCAAAGCAGATAGAGAGATCTAGAGCTTAAGTAATGGAGGAGTTGGAAGTTCCATCGAATAGCCGGAGTTCGAGTGGAGGGATGGAGTACGGGGAAAGTCCATGATTATTAACGAAGGTAGTGTCTATAAAACAATCAGAAGAGCTGGAATCTACTAGCGCAGAAAAAGATGGAATGTCATACAAGAGTATGAAAATGGATGGCATAAGGGAATGGGGATCTGAGAGAGTGGACGCGTTGAGTCGGACCTCTTTTGGTGCATGGGCGGAGTCAATGCAACCTTGAGTCCGTGCAGAGTCTACGAGGTCACGGACTATTTTTTCGCCTCCGTTTTAGAGGCCTCCGGTTTGTCTTCCAGAGTTGCAGTTGTAGCCGCACAAGCCTTGGATGCCCGGGATGAAGACTTTGGGCATTCCTTCGCCTTGTGACCAGCTTGGCCACAAAACATGCATAGGTTGTTGTCAAAATGGCACTTTTGCTCAGCCGCTGTAAGCTTGCCGTCTTTTCCTAGCTTAGACGACAGATCGGGGTTGGGGGTTGTGGAGGATCCGGAGTTTGAATTACTACCAGAGTTGGGGGTTGAGGAGCCCTTGGTAGAACTTCTAGGTTTATTGTCGGAGGTGGTGGCGGGTGGTGTTGCGGAGGTGGGGGCCTTGGGGTTGTTGTTCCCGGAGTTGGATCTGGAAGCCTTGTTGGCCTGGGATATTTCTTCTCAATGCTCCCAGTAGCGGTGGTTGATTTGTTGTGCCATTGCGCAAAGGTCATGGAGGTTGCTCAGCTTGCCAAGCTGAGACAACTCATCCTTGATTCTGTCGGAGAGTCCATTATAGAAACTCCGACGAAGCGCTCTGGGGCCCCATTCCCGGACTTGGCTCGCCAGTCTGTTCCAATGGACTACATAGTTTGATATACGCTGGGTGTCCTTCATGCGGAGCTGCTCGAGTTGAGCCTCTGCATCGCCAATGGGGTTGTGTGGGCCGAAGTTTGATTGTAGCTCGTATAGGAACACTTTCCAGCTATTCATTCAGAGCAGGCGGTGCTCCGGAGGTTCGCTGCCGAGAAGATCCGGCTCAAAGTATTCAAGGGCAACGCCCTTGAGGTAGGATTGTGCAAACGTGACCTTGGAACGGTCACGACAGAAGGATTTGGGGTTTGCCTGGAAGTTCAGTTCACACTGAACTATGAATGACCGGAGTTTCCAGGGGTCCAGCCCGTCAAATGAGTCTGGCTCCCAGATCTTGGTTTTGGGAGTGTCTGAGGAGTTGTGCTGGAGTGCATTCCGGGTCATGTCCCAGATTGCATCGGCGAGTTGGGTAAATGGCTTGAAGGCCAGGGGTACATTGTTTGGCTGGGGGTCATTGTCGTTGTCATTGTCGGAGGAGTCACCCGGATTGGAAGGATTGGGTGGTGGTGGTCCTTCACCACCATTATTTCCTAGAGATGGAGGTGCAGGCTCGTAGAGTCTGTTATCGAGTTCGGAATCATCTCAGAGTTCACGGATCCGGGGGGAAGTGAGGACCATCTCGGGAAGAGTGGTAAGGGGAGAGTCAAAGGGACCAGCAGGAGCGATGCGACGGCGGGGCGCTGTGGAGATAGATGGAAGTACTACCGGTCTAGCACTGAAGCTGTGGAAATCACCAGGGATGGTGCAGGAGGAGCCAAATACTGACTCAAGACGTTGACGGGGAGTCTGGGTGCGGGACATAGGTACAAAGGGGTGTTGCGAGTACAAGAGTGAGTTTGAATATACTGTTAAGTCCGGTTCCTCCGGACAAGTCTGACGAGGTCCGGAATGAAGTAGCAGAGGGAGGGCAAGGAGGAGAAGGGTGAAACGGAGTGGGCGAGGATTTTCGGCGCAGGACTTATGTGTCACGCCCTTGTACTCGCTATCCTCGGGGTTAGGGATCAGATGAGCACTAAGCTCGAAGTCGGAGTTGTCTAGAGGAGACTAAGTTGATATTCAAACTGGAGAATGTACAGATCGGAAGTACAGTATTTATACTACGGAGTTGCACTGGATTAGTAACGGAATGGAGGAGATTTGTAAGGTATGAATAAGGATAAGTAATTGGATGAGTAAGATGGAGTTCAGGAAACAGATACCGGAGGAGCAGGAGTAGAACTAACTAGAAGAATCTATGAATCGAATGTTCAAGAAACTAGGTAAAAGGGTATCATGGATATCGTGCTGGAGATGTGTCGGAGATGACACCAGAGTACCGGAGTTGGACCAGTATGTGACATCCTCCTACCACTGCCCCTGCATCTCCCGTCCCACTCCAGGTCCCGCTCGTCGAACGGATCTCCTCTCCGCCACCCCCATCATCCCCTGTCACACCTTCTACAGTCTCCACCTTCTTGGACTCCGAAGGACCCACTGGAATTACCACTTTCAAACTCAACCAGGGGGTCATCGTCACAAATCGGGAATTCCTACTCACTCTCCTGAATGGCCAACAGGTACTGTCCTCTCCCCATCGGGTACTCCAACCTACTACCAGACCCCTTCCTGCCTCCGCCTCTACCACTTGCTTTCTATGTGGAGGTAGGGGTCATTATCGAGCAGACTGTCTTCAGTACCAATGCCCTATCTGTAACCAATCCGCTCCTGACCACAACGTTCGCGATTGCCTTCGCACCCAGTGCTCCTTTTGCCTATGATGGGGGCACGGCCCTTGCTTCTGTCCTCAGCGAGTTTGCGCCACTTGTGATGTGCCTGGACATGTCCGAGACAATTGTCTGTTTGAGCATTATTCCTTACCTCAGGCATCCGTGATCTTTGGGGGACCCTCGCGAGATTAGATTATTGGAAGTGGGACTTCCAGTTTACAAAGGGGGTATTGTTACAATTCTCTTCTTGCACTGCTTCATCTTCCTTGTTTCCCTTACTATTCCACAGTACAGACCGCCATTCTTCTTTGAGTATGTAGAACACTACTTCCTCCTGGTGATGACTCCACATTCCACAGCATTTCTTTCTTTATGACTCAATTACCATTACCAGTGGACGCTTATCTCTCCGCAGTTGTCTCTCTCACAATGGCTTAGTATCCCCACCTTCCTTCACCTTCTATGAGCTTCTTCTTTATGTCGTTATAAACCAGCGCCCTGTATTCTAGTCTATATTCTTGGTCTACGCAATCCACGTAACCTTGAGTCCGCTGCAGTCATTGCACCATGCCCTCCTTGTCTTCGACATCCCCTCAGCATCTGTGACCAAGTCAACCCTACGTTCCCCTCATACCCCTCGCCTCCAAGTAGCAGACTTGGGCTACTCGCGTAACACTCACAACCCAGTCACCAATGCTGAGGCAGCCCTTACATTACTCTATATGTCTGACTCTGAAAGGATCTTCCAATACATAGTTAAGTGAAATTGCTCCACTTCTCAGATTCAAAAATGGGGCTCTAGTGCACTCTTTTGAAGCTTCTACTTAGGACTTCCTGATTGCATTAAAGACAAACTCTCTCATCTTGAGAAGCCTTCCACTATTTATGAACTCTGTTTTATGGCTTAGGAGATTGACTGCCAGTATTGGGAATGCCAGAAAGAACAAACTGGCAACCCTCCTCCCTTCTTTGACTTGTTTTCATCAACTTCATCCATCTCTGCAACTCCAGATGAGCCTTCCACAGATCCTCTTTTGTTCTTAGACATTCCCACTAAAGCATCACCTGCAACTTATGACCTCCCATTCTCCAATTCATCCAACCCTCCAACTCTGCTCTTGGGCTCTGACAGTCACCTTTGTCCAGAATAACAACTTCATTGCATTAACCTTATGCTTTGTATGTTCTGCAGTTCCATAGAATACTCCATGACTTCTTGTTCCTGCTTCAACTCTTGCACTGCCATAATGCATGCATCTGTTCCTTCCTCCATGTCCTCAAGTTCTTCTGACTCCTCTTTCTCATTAGATGATTGACCTCTGCTCCTCTCTGAATCTCTAACCTTCCTGTTTTTATTCCTGTATTATCTGGTATCTGGTATACTCTGTTTAAATTTTGTTCTCCCTATTACTCCAATTTTGTTTTCATCTATGTTTACTTGTCCTTTTCCCTATTCATTTATTTTGTGTCTTTCCTTTTCAACCTTCTGCCTTTCCAGTCCTATCATATTCCAACTCTACATCTCTGCTATTCTACTGTATTGATCTAATGCACTCCATATTAGATGTAGCACTCTGATGCATACTCCACATACCTTGTTGGATTCCAAACTCATGCACCATTGGATACTGCTCAGCCCTCCCACTTTTTTGTCCATTAATGACTTTGGGTTTGGAAAGCAACTTCTTCCAGATACTGATGTTTGAAATGCCAATCCTCTGGGCTCACTCTGTCCTGTCTGCTATGACTCTATTCCTCTGAACATCCACCTTTTGGCACCTTTGTCTGCTCATCTTTTCTAGCCTCCATACCCTCTCTGCCACTTTGGCTTAAGAGGGGGATAGGAGTCCACTCACATCATTCCAGTCTTCACTCCTCCATGCTTGCATCCTCTGTATGTATCTACACCCTATGTGCACTCTGCACAACTCTGCACAACTCCTATGATAGTTCTATCCCACCTATGTTTTTGCTTCTCTGTCCTTTGTTTTCACAGAATCAGCTTTATTATATGGACTATCTATAGTATACTACTCCAATTCATAGTCTACCACCAACAAGCTGGCCTCACTCAACTCCTCCAACTCTGCCATTGCCTTCTCCACCTCACCCTCCTCTGGCTCCAAGTCCACCTTATCTGTGCCTCCAAAAGCCTATCACATTAGGATATCAACCAGACTATGCATTCAGTAATTATGGATGCTTAGCTAATTATTTGTTTCCTTCAGAGTATGCTGGACTCCAGTAATTGCCTTTACAATTCCACAAAGGGCACTGGTGTAGTCTCCCTCTGCTCCTCCACTCTAGCTCAGCCCTGGTTCACCCTCCATCTCCATGTGGGTAGTCCTTCTCTTCTTCTTCAGCTCCTTCGCATCATTATCCACCCTCCTCTTCCTCTACTCCAGTTTCAGTTCCTCATTAGGCTATACACACCTTTGCCATACATCAATGCAGGGCTGGCATAACCTTGCCTTGCCTGCTCCAGCCTTGCACTCTGAGCTCCTCTGTGTGCACCTCTTACATGGCTCATACTTCCAATGTATCACCACCCTATGCTTTCCCTTATCACCATATTGCTATGCAGCAATCTCCTCTATCTATTGATGATCAACTCCAAATCACCTTAGACACAAAGAAGACTTATCCATTGTTTTGCTGTGTTCTCCTTGGCTTGACACTTTTCTGTCTCCTTTCAAGCAATCTCTGCTGCTTCCTCTGCCTTCCTCTTCTCCTGTTTCTCAGCCATCTGCTTCTCTTTCTTGGCCTTCTGCTTCATCTCTTTCTTCACTTTCTTCACTTCTTCCTCTGCCTTCTTCCATGCCTTCTCCTTTTTCACCTTTGCCCTCTGTTTGTGCTCTATGTACTTTGCATCCACAAGCTCCTCAGCATTATCATCATACTTGACAAGCTGGGTGTCATCCCACTCCATGATCTTTGTGATATCAGACATCATGGCAGGAGATGGTGGTAGTTTGACAACAAAGAAATTCACACTCTGGCCTTTATGCACATCCATCCACCTTTCAGACTCTACTACTCCACTTGTGTGTGCTTAAGGCCTTTGAGAGCTCAGACCTAAGAGGGGAATACTGTTATATGCTGTTTCTACTTTAGAACTCCACATCCAACTTCTCAAATCCTCTGGAGTGATCTTCTTCATTCACATGCATAGGATCTCTGGACCCATGTGACATTTCCTTTTACATTCATTCTTGTTCTCCAATTAGCTATGCCTATCCATTTTGTTGGATCTTCATTCTTAGATGTGCAGTTCAGCATATTGCATCTCCAGTGCACAGCTCTAGGTTTCTCATTTCTCCCTTACTTGTCATCCTGTTCCATAGCTACTTTGTTAGTAATGCAATACAACTCTAGTAGTATAAATATCATAGTTACTTCGTTGTACACTCCTCAGTCTGAATATTGATTTGAATAACTCTGGTTGTCTCCTTTCTTACTCTTACTTCCCTTCTCCAAAGAGTTGAATCTATGCAAAGCATAACACATAAGTCCTCTGCTGAGACTCACCCCTCTGCTCTACTACTCTGCTCCTACTCCCTGCTTCCTTGGACTTCCTTTTAGAGGACCAGAGTGACCAATTTTAACATTATTGGCTTTGGCTTGATTTGCCCTCTTGCCAGATTTTAACTTGGGCTTAGCTTCACCTTTGCCTTTCAACTTCTCCTTCTTATTTTCTTTTCCATCTTCCTTTTTCATCTCCTTATTTCCATACTGGTCATCATTATATTTTGCTCTACCTGATTTATAGCAGTCCTTAATGCAGTGACCTAAGAGATTGCAGTTTGTACAGTATGGGATGCAGTTGCCTTTCTTCATGCAGGTAGCTTGTAAGCTAGTTCCCACAGCTTATGACACATGTATACTATATTTCTCCTGAATCTGTCACTTGACTTCCATTGATGTATATGGGTCAGGTAGTGTAGTAAATACATAGTTCCAGATGGCAGACATGGAGATGTGGAGAAAATATACAAATAGTTCCTTGTGTATGTCATAGTTCATGAGGATTAGATTATGGTGGTATCCATTCATCTTTACAATGTGGGCTATAATGTTTTTGCTGTTAGTGTAGCATGTAGTAACAAGTGAGGTGATGGTTAGTGTTTAGTTTGTGACAGTGTGTCAAGTCCGGGTCCTCCAGACTAGTCCAACGATGTCCAGAACGGAGTTGCAACGGGAGGGTGAGGAAAGGATGGGTGGAATGGAGGGGGCGAGGATGTTTGGCACAGGACTTATGTGTCACGCCCTTGTACTTGTTATCCTTGGAGTCAGAGGTCAGATGAGCGCAGAGCTCAAGGTTGGAAATGTGAGGAGGAGACTAATTCGATATTCAAAACTGAAGTATGTACAAGTTGGAGTACCATATTTATACTACGGAGTCTGGATGGATTAGTAATAGAATGTGACAGGTTGTCAAAGGTGAAACAGAATGAGTAATGATATATCAAAGTTGGAGACAGGTTGGGGACATGCCCAAGACAGGTTGGAGACAAGTCAGAGACAGATGTCTGAGACAGGTCCAGGACAAGTCAGAGACAGATGTCAGGCTGTCATACTAAGTGAGACACCTGCTCGGAGGAACTAAGAATGAGAATAACTGAAGGAGATCATACGAATTGGGAATACGAGAGACGAGATAAGAGATATCTAGGAGATTGTACCAGAGATTGTACCAGAGATTGTGCCAGAGATCATGCTGGAGAGTACCGGAGTACCGGAGTTGGAGCAGTATGTGACACAGTGGTGCCTAAGTAAAGTTGTTAGACCTTAGCCCACATTTTAGCAGCATTGTCCATATGTCCAATCTGTGAAATTATAATTATTTCCTCTGTCATGGTGCTAGTGAGCATAGTGCAGACAAATAGATTTACCTTGTCCTAGTGAACAAAGTGTTTTGAATAGCAGGTGATGTCTGGGCATGTAAAGATTAGGTTAAGGTAGATGTAGAGTGATTTAGTTTATAGCACATGATACATGAGAACATGCCAGGTTGAGTAGTTGAACACAGTGAGTCATAGTCTAAGTTTTAGGAGGTAGTTATATTCCACAGAGTGGATGGATTTCCTAAGTGTGGGATGGACATGTAGGTCTTCTTGGTCTTTGCCAGGTGTGTGATTATCAAAGATGCCAAGTGAATACAGTGTGGCAGGACAAGTAGCTGGGTTGCTGTGATTGGATGAGCATAATAAGGATTGATATAAGGCAGTTGCATCAAGGTACAAGGTAAATGGTCTAGTAGTCTCCTTACTCCATATGTTTTCTGAGAAAATGGCAGGATAGAGATGACCAACCATGCTGGCATTGTGTCCACTGTATTGTCCACTGGATCATTCATAAGAGGCATTATGTGGGTTGGACATGGTCAAGAGAAAAAAAAATGTCATGTTCATGATTAGGTCACTGATTTCAACTGATATCTATTACAATTTCTTACATCTTCCATTATATATTCCTTGTTTCTCTCCTCATTCCACAGTTCTTACCTCCATTTTTCATCTTGTATGTTGAACATTACCTTCTTCTAGTAGTGTCACCCTGTTCTGCAGCTTTTCTTTCTTTGAACACATAGCCATCTGTAGTTCCCTGTTCTCCATTTGTCCTTCTGTTACCTTTGTCTCAGGACATTTACCACTCTGCAGCCATTTCTTTGATAATAGCTTAGTTATCCTCATTCTATTACATTCTATAATACTCTATTACAGTTTATATATCACTGCATCCTATATTGTAGTACTCATTCTTGGTCTATACAATTATATATAGTCTTGAGTCCACTGCAGTCCCTGCACTGTGTTCCCCTTGTCCTTAGCACCTTCAAGTTCACCAACACCAAGTCCACCCTAATGCCCCTCATCCCCAAGTAGCAAACTCAGGCTACTCACATAACAATATCTCTAACAGTATTGTTGCAAAGGTTTGGATGCTGTCTCTTTGAGTCTCAATGGTTTTCTCTACACTAAGCAGGACTCATAACCTATTAGATATGTGTAACTAGACAAGACAATAAGTACTTCAGTCAACATAGAATAAGACTGGAAGGGTAATCTACCTAGACAAAACAATAAGTACTGTATTATGTCAGTAGAATAGATATATATGTGAGTAGCTATGGCTTACCTCTAGTTGATGTAGAATGAGACTGAAGGAAAAGGCATGTAGCATGTGTCACATGGATTTGATAATGTCTGAATATGGTAATGTAGAAGAATATATACTACCAGTATGTAGAGACAGTCTGTAATCCAACACCTCCACCATCTTTATTCTCTACAGTGCTATTCTTGCAGACCCCCAACTTCTCCACACTATAGAGGCCCTTCCACTGTACCAAGATGATGAGGTCACTCAGAAACTAGTACAACTATTTCATAAAGCTGTATGTCCAATATTATTATCATTGTTCTGCTCTTTTTGATATTCTCCCTATGTTTGGCATTTCCTTACATTTAGCTATCAATAAAATCCCTGAACATATTCTTTCCATACTGCATTATTTGGTTTTGACATGTATGTTTCTATATTAGCATCTGACCTTATATTTCCTATGTTTCATCAAGTATATCCTTCTTTAATGCTATAGGAACAAGACCACTACTTGGAGTTCATTTCCTTTATGCTGAATAATGTCATTTTCCCTGCTACTTCTTTATCTACCACTACCCCTTCCTTATCTGCCTGGTCAGTTCTTCCTCTGGTTAAAAGTATAGCTTTTTCCCCTTTACCCCCCTTGTCTCTCACCATATCACTCTCTATATTCACTACCTTTATGGACTGTTAAGATCAGTCACTCCGGTCCTCTGGAAGGAAGTCTGTGGGCACAGGATAGGAGTAGGATAGTGGAGCGGAGGGGTGAGTCTCGGTGCAGGACTTATGTGTCGCGCCTTATGTAGGTTCGACTCTTTGGAGGAGGGATGTGAGGGAAGGAAGGAGACAACCGGAGTTATCCAAATCGATATTCAGACTGAGGAGTGTACAGTGAAGTAACTACGATATTTATACTACTGGAGTTGTATCGCATTACTAATGGAGTAACTGCAGAACGAGATGATAAGTAAGACGGGAATGAGAAATCCAGAGCTATGCACCAGAGATGCGATATGCCGGACTGTGCATCTAAGAACGAAGATCCAACAAAATGGACAGGCACAGCCAATCAGAGAACAAAGATGAACATAAAAGGAAAAGTCACATGGGTCTGGAGATCCTACACACACGAACGGAGGAGATCACTCTGGAGTTGTCAAGGAGTTGAATGCGGAGTTCCAGAGTAGGAATGGCATATGACATGGACTCTAAAAATCCTATTGGGTTAAACACCTATAGTCTGAACCTAGATATTATTGCCACTAACTGTAGCTTTCTTGTCACACTCTTTAATGGCCAGCACATCCTTTTATCCCCCTTATAGATTCTCTTGTCTTCAGTATACCAATACTCTATCTCTAATATCACCAACTGCTTTCAATATGGATGTAGGGGTCATTATCAAGCAAACTGCTCACAGTATAGATGCTCAATCTATTTTACCCTGACTCTCAGGTATATATATCTATTTGCATATATATGTAATGTAAAGTGATGAAAATAAAGAAAAGCATAGACAGAAATAAAAAGGAACTATGATATAGCTACTATATATATAGTAATTGTTATATGCTGTTTCTACTCTAAAACTCCACATTCAACTCCTTGACTTCTTCAGAGTGGTCCCCTCTATTTGCATGCATATGACATCTAGATCCATATGACATTTTTTTTAATATTAATCTTTGTTCTCTGATTGACTGTGCCTGTCCATTTCATAAGGTCTTCATTTTTAGATGTGCAGTCTGGCATATCATATCTCCAGTGCACAGCTCTAGTTTTCTCCCTTCCATCTTACTCATCAGAATGTTTCACAGTACTCCATTAATAATGCAATACAACTTCAGTAGTATAAATATCATAGTTACTTCTTTGTACACTTCTCAGTCTGAATATCAATTTGAATAACTCCAGTTGTCTTCCCTTCTACTCCTACATTCCTTCTTTGAAGAGTCAAATCTATGCAAGATGTAACATATAAGTCCTGTGCTGAGACTCACCCCTCCACTTTGCCACTCTGCTCTGACTCCCCACTTCCTTGGACTTCCATTCAGAGGACTAGTGTGACCAGTCTTAACAGTAATGAAAATAAAAGATATAGCATAATGTTATTGTAATGTTATGAATTTAGACTATAATATCATAGAAGCACACTATAGCCACCATGCATGACAGCCACTAGTATTTATAATTCAAATCTAATTAGAACAATGATAACATCACATAATACAAAAAGATAAGAAGACATATCATAAGGCAAACTAAACTAGTGTGTAATAGATTTCATATATTAAGAGATGTGCCTAATGCTCTACATCTGCCACATCTTTAATAAGATTCTGAAGGTCTTACTCTTCTTAGCAAAGAGTATAGTAAAGACAGTCTTATTAGAATACTTTAAAAAAAGAGTTAGCATGACCTTTTTCTTGTTCTTACTTTTCTTCTATGAATTCAATAGTGAATCTAAAGAAAATGAGTTGCAATCAAAAATATTATTCTTCTTATCAAATGGTATAGGGCTCAAAGCTGTTTAAGAAATTAATTTCTAGAATAGAGATTAGCATATGCCAATAGCACAACATGAGCTTATCTCATTTTTATCATCTTTCTTATTCAAAATACTAAGGTCAAGATTGATCTAACTGCTTAAAATGGCCTTGTGAAAGTGATTTGGATTTTTGCAAATCAAAACAGCCATTCAATCTTCTTAATATTTTCTAATATTTCTTAGTATATCTTTGTATATAAGTTAATAAACATACCCTAAACATTTGCTCCTTCACTGCCTTCTCAAAGCTTTGTAGAAAATTCAGTAATAACAAAACTGTGTCTAGTCTCACTAAGCTAGGCCTTAAAGGCCTGATAGGTGGATTTCAACCTTTGGCACATGACTATGAGTCACAACAGCTCAGAAATCACTCTGCATTCACAAATTGATCTAATTCTTCATTACACTACAAAGCAACTTGATATCTTTACTTTTCTAGGCTAAATTCTTTTTACCATCAATGAAAAATGTTGTCACAATGTCACCACAGTGTTGAATTAAGCTTTTTCCCTTGTCAGTGGATGTCTGATTGTTTAACCTGCCTAAGTCAAAGCCAAATGCAGCACACCAAGGTAGAGACTCTTCAATCAGAGTCAGCAGAGTGTCTGTCATATGAAAGTATTCTTTTTTGCCCAACCTATAATTAAATTAGTAGATTCTGAGCCATGACATCATATGAAACTCACAGAAAAACAACATGTGAATTTTTGATCTCTTTGCCAGCCTATAAGACTTGCAGACCAGGATTCTCTTTATCAGCAGTCTTCTTTGCTGGTTGGGCCTTCAAAGACTTGGTATTTGACTTTTGAGCCATTGCATAGAGGGCAGCAGGTATCAAGTATGTGTCCAAAGGGTAACTAGAGGGTATGGGCTCTACTGTAGTGCATGAATGCTCAGTCGTGTGCACCTACATTATTCAAACTCAGACGTGCGTACCCATCGAAGCCGAAATCCAGGGAGTGAAATCGACAAACTGGATTTCAATCTTGAACCACCCTAATATACATACAATCATACTAGAGTCAACTTACCATTTGATTGTCAGGTAGGTAGAGGATGCGTGACAATTCGTGACAATGTGTGACTGCCGAACTAGTTGGTGGGGATAGTACTGTTCGTTGTGGGAAGTGATGACACACCCCATTGAACGCTTGAGCCTGTCTGTCATGTCCAACGGACCGTACATGCGGTACGAACGGTTGCCATTGCACTCGGTCTCGGATTCGGTGCGCTCTCGCTCTCGTTCTCATTCGCCACGTAGCCGTTCGTCCCACAAGCCCACTAAGTCTATCTTGTCAATACGCCCTTGGACGTGTTTCACAGCGCTCAAAGTCGTCGTCCCACTTCTCGCCATCGTTGTCTTCACCGGCCTCTTCTTGTATGAACCCCACATTGAACTCGCATTCTACTCTCGCGAGTGGATACAACAGGAAATCAGGCCCGTCGAACCTCTCTTGGGGTGCTTCGACCCGGACCGCGTCAGTCCCCACTACAATGTCTCCAAGTACGTCTATGGTCCTAAGCACACCGAGGTCCATGCAGGCGTGCCCATGCAATTCGATATGGACTGCTACGACTTTGCAGCGACCATCCAACCGCCGTCCCCATCACATGACCTCGCGTCCCTCTCTCCCGATGAACGCATCCAGTATCACACTTACTGGCGCGTCGATCTTGCACCGTTTGGCGAACGACAGGAATATATGCTCAAATCTTTTTTTGCGACCCAAAACGTGGATAATACCCGTTTGATCATGTGGTCCAATGGCGACTTGAGCATTTACCCGATCCTCCGAAAGTACCTCACTCGGTTCCCGGATGCGTTTGAGTTGCGCGTGGCTGACATTGAGGCATTGGCGTGGGGAACGCCGCTCGAGGAGACGAGCTTGTTGAACCTGAACGACAAGAAGGCGTGGATAGACGGGGATCTTGTCCGGTTGTTGGTCGTGTGGACGTATGGCGGAGTATGGGTCGACATGGACTCTCTCCTCACCCGGGACCTTGCACCTCTCCTTGAACATGAGTTCGTGACACAATGGGATTGCTACGGTGCGTCTCCCTCCATGTCGTCCCTTGACCGCGATCGAACTGACATGCCCACAGACAAACCATACCTAGCGTTCAACGGCGCACTGATGCACTTTCACAAGCACTCGCCATACCTCTGCGAAGCGTTCCACATCATGGCCACCTCTGCCCCTCCCCGTCCACGTTCGACCGACTGGGGTGCGCTCCTCTACCTCAAACTCTGGCGCCGGCTCTTGACAGCCCACATCCCCCCCTTCAAAATCCTCCCATTTTGCTTTAGCGACGCGCGCGCCTGTCGCTTGGATAATCGCCTTCCGGACCCGTTTGAACCAGACCGGTCGAATGGGGTGTGGACGATGGGACTCAGCTTAGAGGCAGGTGGGGGGTTGGACCAGACGTTGAGTAAGGTGTTCGCGGTACATTTGCATAATCAGTGGGAAAAGGCGTTTCCAAAGGGCGGATGGGTGGAGAGGTTGCTGTTGGCGCGATATGAGGAAAGCCTGAACGGGAAACGTGAGGAGAGGGAGGGGGAGAGGGAAGTGAGTAGTGATGTGATGAATATTGGTGATCTCCCTGGTGGAATCGCTGTGTGAGGAGGCATAGTGCTGGACGGACGACGACGCTGGGAATCCTGGTCGGTCATGGAAACTGAACTTGATAATCGGGCGTTGGGTGGTCCGAGTCACTTCAGTAGACGGTCAGATGCTAGCCAATGCTAATTGATAGTTAGAACTGATTAGGACAAAGGGCCAATCCGCAGAAATATTTTGGATCTGGTTTCTTTTCTCCCCCGCAGAGGTCGCAAGCTTTGTGTCCTGCTATTATATAGTACACAATGTATACTGTTGGGAGCTGGCCAAATCCAATACATTATGAGAATTACAGTGATCCACCACCACTTGGAACAATGAAATTGCAATGCCCTCCATTTTTCAACATCAACAATTTTATTAGATTAGATAGAATCAACATAAGCTTCTATACTTGAACTACAAATTTTTTTGAGCACATCAGAGTTGTCATCTTCAAATTTTTGTTTAAGGCTTTATTGCATGTGCACCACCACTTGGAGCACAAAGTGGTACATAAATGATCTAAGTTCCACCATTTTTCCCTATGCCCACATCTTTGTGTGATGCCCTTTGATATTACATTGCTATAGGGTGGCTAGAGTAAGTGTGCCTACTTTTTTTTTTAGGCCACACAAAAGGATCAACTATAAAGGCTTAAAAAGGTGTTTCAATATTGGATTATTTGATTGATTACCAGAGATAAAGAACAAATAAGGCAAAATAATTGCAGCATAAAAGAAAGTACTTACCATTGGCATTCTAACACCACTTAAATCATGTGATTTGATTATCATGCCACCAAGATATGGCTACTTTAAAACAACATGTTATTAGAACACTTACATATTTAAGCATCATTCAATTCTACACTTTTAGTATTTAGTGTGTCCTTTTTTGGCCCTAATCACTATGTCTAGCCTTTTAGGCATGCTTTCTATCAATTTCTAACACTCCTCAATCTCAATCTTACTCTATTTACACTACAATTCTCCTTTAAAGTTTCCATACTTTTTTTATTAGTGTAGAATAACTATTGTTACAATTTTCCTCCTTTTTCATTGTTTACACCTGTCAAGTCTGGTTCCTCCAGACAAGTCTGACAAGGTCTGGAACAGAGTGATAGAGGAAGGGTGAGGAGGAGAAGAGCAAAACAGAGTGGGCAAGGACTTTTGGTGCAGGACTTGTGTATCATGCCCTTGTACTTGCTATCCTCAGGGTTGGAGGTCAGATGAGCACTAGGCTCAAGGTTGGAGTTGTCTAGAGAAGACTAAGTTAATATTCAAACTGAGGTATGTATAGAGTGGAAGTACAGTTTATATACTATGGAGTTGCATTGGATTAGTAATGGAATGGAGGAGATTCATAAGGTATGAATAAGGATAAGTAATTGGATGAGTAAGATGGAGTTCAGAAAAACAAATACTAGAGGAGTAGAAGTAGAACTAACTAGAACAATCTACAAATTGAATGTTTAAGAAACTAGGTGAAAGGGTATCATGGAGATCATGCTGGAGATGTAGCAGAGATGTCACTAAAGTACTAGAGTTGGACTGGTATGTGACAGTATCCCCCTTTTAGGCCTGAACCTCTGAAGGCTGTTTAGCTAATGGACAATACAGAGTGGCAGAATTTGAATTTCATTGTTCTTTGAATTTATAAGTCTGGCAGGCCCTATGTTGCTCCTCATCTTTGAACCATCACTACCATGTCTGACCAATTCATCAATATCAAGGAGTGGGATGATGCCTGCCTTGCAGAGTGTAAGGATGATGACAATGCACTATGGAATGTGAAGGCAGCAGAGTGGAGGTGGAGAATGAAGGTGTAGAAGGAGGAGGAGGCAGAGAAGAAGGCCAAGAAGGAAGTGAGAAAGAGGGCAGAGGTAGAGACAGAGGTGGCAAGAAGGGCAGAGGAGATGTGAAAGGTGGCAGGGAAGCAGAAAGCAGTGAAGGAGTGAAAGATGGCAGAGGAAGCCACAAAGAAAAGAGTAAGCACTTTTTCATCAGAGTTTAGTCCAAGGCTGACCATTGACCAGGTGGTGAAGGTGGCCATACAGCAGGGCAAGAACAAAGGGAAGAAGAAGGCATGGAGCAGGCCTCCTGCCTACTGGAGATGTGAGAACCATAGGCTCAAGTATTAGCTTAGGCCTGGAAAATTGACTTCATGCATGGAGTGCCATGAGGCCAAGGCCAAGTGCAAGTGGCCTAGGGCAGAGAGACTGGAGAAGTGGAAGAAGTGGGTCATGGTTGAGATGATGAAAAGACCAGTGAAGAAGGCATATATGAAGGGTGGAGCAGAGGCCGGGCCAAGTGGCTTGAGTGGATTGACTCCAGAGTGGGCGAGGGCCCTCCAAAAGATCTTGAAGTTATTAGTCAGACTCTAGGAGGTGGTCATGACACAGACATGGTGTCTTGTCCACCAGATCCAAGTGCTTGAAGAGCTGGTGAGGCTCAAGGCAAAGGAAGTGTACAACTTGGATTTGGAATTGGAGTTGAAGGTGGGAAGGAAAGAGGTGAAGGAGACAGTGGTGGAATTGAAGGAATTGGAGTTGGAGAAGTGGAAAGTGTGGAGGAAGGGATTTGAGGACCAGTTGGATAGTGAGTATGAACCCAAGGTGTAGATAGGTAACTTGTAACTACCACAATTGACTTGTTTTTATTGCACAGAGTGGGTTTGAAATGAAGCAACTAAGCAGAGGGAGGTCTGGGCTTGTCCAGATACTGGAGATGGAAGTTATCAACAAGCTTGGAGGCATGTCTGAGCTCTGTGGCCAATAGTCAAGAAGTCTCATTATTGGTTCCTTCATAGCCAGACCAATGGATCAAGTACAGTAGTTTGCAGTTTCTTTGTCTATGGTTGATCTTTGAGTCTAAGATTTCCATGATTTCATATTTCAATTCACCTTTAATTTTGACTAAAGGTGATGGAGGTTGGGTCTGATCCAGAATCATATTCAGGATGGATGGTTCTAACTGTGATACATAAAAGACTGGGTGTATGGACTTCATGGTATCTGGAAGTTGGAGTGTGAAGGAGTGTGTGCCAGCTTGGGTGATGATGGTGTAAGGTCCTAAGTTCTTTTCCAATAGTTTCTTGAAGGGGTGCATTGATTGGAAATACTTAGCCTTGACAAAAACTTGATCACCAACTTTGAAGTCCAGTGCCAGAGTTCATTTGGCATCTGTGGGATCTTGTTATCACTTTTGCATGGCAGCTATCTCCTCATGGAGGTATTTGTGAAGGGCATTGAGGTCTATGGAATACTCTTGTGCTCAGGCAGAGGTGAGGTCTCTCTTCAAATGAATTGTCATATTTGGATGGCAGCCCTTGTTGGCAAAGAATGGAGAAACTCCAGTGGTTGTATTTAGAGCATTGTTGTATGTGAACTCTGCTAGGGGCAGTAGTTTGGACCAGTTGTCTTGTTAGTAGTTGCAGTATACCTGAAGATACTGCTCCAAAGTCTGGTTCATATGCTTTGTTTAACCATCACCTTTTGGATGGTATTCAGAGGTGAAATGGAGTTGGATATCAAGGGCCTTACCAAGCAAGCAGAAGAAATAGGAGATGAACTCTGAGCCTTGATCAGAGGTGATGTGAAAGGGAACTCCATGCTTGAAAAAGAGTTTTGCAAGTTCTGGAGATGTTACCTTATTGTCAGTTGGAATGAAAATGCATTGCTTGGACAGATGGTCCATGATGACTAGGATAGCAGTGTGTCTGAAGAATGCAGGGAGTTACTCAATAAAGTCCATAGATATAGAGTTCCATGGCTTCTTGGGAATGGGAAGCTGTTTAAGCAGTCCATATGGCTTATGCCTAGGAACCTTGGCTCTGGCATAGGTGGTGCATAATGATACATATTCCTTGACAAATGTTTGGATGCCTGGCCAAGTATATTCCCTATGGATTAGCTCCAGGATGCAGTTTTGTCCAAAGTGTCCAGATAGTGGGTGGTCATGCTTATACTGGAGTACTTGGAGTTGGAGGTTGTCAGTGTCTAGAACATATATATGATCATTCAGATGGAGGTAGCTGTCAGAGTTAACAAACCAGTGGGGATCAGAGTTAGCATTAGAGAGGTGGATGGCAGCAATAGGATCAGAGGAAAGAGCAGAAAAAATATTGCTGTGGAGTGACTTGATGTCAAAAAGGGTACTGGCCCAGAGAACCAGAGCTGTGAGGTAGATGGCCCATAGGAACACAGTGAGCTGTTCCTACATGAAAATCAGACAGAAATTGTGGGGGTTGATGCAAGCATAGTTCTTATTCCCCTCTTTGGGATAGATGTCCCAGTGTCTAGTAAGAACATTAGGCTTCACTCTGAGGTGTCTAGGGCAGAAATGAATGATTATGTTAAATTGTGAAAGGAACTCCGACCACCAGACTTGCTGGTGGGTCAGGAGTTTAGTTGTGGCAAAGTACTCCAAATTCTTATGATTGGTGACAATGTTGATCAGAGTACTGGACCCTTTAAGGTAGTGCTGCCAAGTCTGAAATGCTTCATGGATAGCAAGTAGCTCCTTGTTATGGGTATCATAGTTTAACTCCAGGGAGTCTGAGAGTAATAGACAACTGGCTGGATTTTCTCATCCATACAACAGATAGAAAGAATACCAGCAATCACATAATTAAAGGTGTTGGTCTCCACTATAATTAGAGTGTCTGAAACCCAATGGGTGAGGATTAGAGCAGAGGTGAAGGCATCCTTGAGTGCCTAGAAGGTAGAGTGACAGTTGTTGGAGAAATGCCATGGACTATCTTTCTATGTGAGTTGGGTTAAAGAAATAACAATGTTGAAATAATTGTAAATGAAACATCTATAGAAATTTGCAAAACCTAGGAAGAACTAGATGTTACACGAGTAGCCTGAGTCTGCTTCTTGGGAGCGAAGGGTACTAGGGTAGACTGGGGGTGGTTGGAGTCTCAAGGTGCTGGGGGGGTTCAGAGGTGCAAGAAGCCTGGGGTACATGGTGCAAAGGTTGCAGTGGACTCAAGGTTACATGTTATTGCATAGACCAAGAATGTAGACTACAATACAGGGTGCGGAATATAAAGGTTAACAAAGGAAGCCTATGGAATGTGAAGAAAGATGGGGATACTAAGCCACTGTGAGAGAAGTGACTGCAGAGAGATAAGCATCCCAAAGTAACAGTAACAGGATTACAAAGAGAGAAGTGCTGTGGAACGTGGAGTCACCACCAGGATGAAGTAACATTCTACATACTTGAAGAAGAATGGTGGTTGGTACTGAGGAATGGTGAGACTAAGAAGAAAGATGAAGCAATGAAGGAATAAAACTGTAACACTAGACATCCTTGACTTTTTAAGGCTCAGGCCAGTCCTGGATAGCTTTGACTTTCTCCAGAGATATGGTAAGTTCAGAGGGAAAGAGCTAGTATCTGAGATATTTGGTGGAGTTGGTATAGAATTCACATTTCTCTAGTTTGGTGTAAAGTCTGTGCTTGTGGAGACAACAGAGTACTTCCTAAACATGCTTCTTGTGGGAGGCCTTATTCACAGAATAGATAAGGATGTTGTTGAGGTAAACTATTATACAAACATCTAACAAGTCAGCAAAGATAGTGTTGATGAACTGCTGGAAAGCTGCTAAAGTGTTAGTAAGTCTGAATGGCATAACTAGCCACTTGTATGAGCCATAGCAAGTCCAGAAAGAAGTCTTCCACTCATTGCTCTTGGCGATGCAGACCAGATGGTATACATGCCAGAGGTTGAGCTTAGTGTAGATCTTTGCTCAGCTCAGAGTGTCTAGAAGGTCAGAGATGCAAGAAAGAGAGTAGCAGTCTTTTTTTATAATCTTATTGAGTCCTCAGAAGTTGATGTAGAGATGGAGTAAACTGTCCTTCTTGTGGATAAAGAGGACCAGAGTGGTGTGGGCAGAGAATGAGGGGTGGATAAACCCATTGGCTAAGTGTTCATCAAGAAATGTCTGGAGTGTCTTAAGCTTGGAGGCAGAGAGGGAGTAGGTGGTGCCCAGTGAAGGGGATGCATCATCTTTCAGATTGATCTTGAGGTTATGTTTGTGGTGTGGAGCAAGGGTAGAGGCCTTGCTCTTGCTGAACACATCCATGAAGTTGTGGTAGTCCAAAGAGACTTTGAAAAGATTGACTGGGTCCAGAGTAGTGGAAGACACTTGGAGTTTAGTGTTCTTTGGACAGAGTTGCAGGCTAAATTGTACAGAGCTCTAAAGGTGACAGGCCAATGCAAACACAGGTGTATTGATCAGCATGATGGGTGGAGCCTTGTGATTATGGAAACATGAGATATCAAGGGGTGCAAAGTTAGCTGGGGAACATGGGTCTGAAGGCTACAGAGTTGAGCTCAGGGTTGCTGGCATGGTCTGTTCAGGTGTGTGAAACAAGATACTGCTTGAAACCCAATCAATCAACAGATCGTAGCAGGCAAGCCAGTTATGTCCTAGTACAAGGAAACAAGATCCATCCAATGGAGTGATGTAGAACATTGTCAGAGTGATATCACTGGTTTCAAAGCAAATAGAGAGATCAAGAGCTTGAGTGATGGAGGAGTTGGAAGTTCTGTTGAATAGCTAGAGTTTGAGTGGAGGGATGGAGTATGGGAATAGTTTATAATTATTAATGAAGGTAGTGTCTATAAAACAGTCAGAGGAGCTGGAATCTATAAGTGCAGAAAAGGACAGAATATTATACAAAAGTATTGAGACAGATGGCATAAGGGAATGGGGGTCTAAAAGAGTGGACATGTTAAGTTGGACCTCTGTTGGTGCACAGGCAGAGTCAACACAACCTCAAGTCCATGTAGAGTCTACAAGGTTGTGGACTATTTTTTCACCTCCATGTTAGAGGCCTCTGGTTTGTTTTCCAGAGTTGCAGTTATAGCCACACAAGCCTTAAAAGCCCAGAAGGATGATTTCAGGCATTTCTTCACCTTGTGACCAGCCTGGCCACAAAACATACATAGGTTATTGTCAAAGTAGTGCTTACACTTGGCTGTTGTGAGCTTGCCATCTTTTCCTAGCTTAGATAACAGATTGGGATTAGGAATTGGGAAGGATCTGGAGTTGGAATTACTACTGGAGTTTGGGGTTGAAGAGCCTTTGTTAGAGCTCTTGGGCTTAGTATTGGAGGTGGTGGTGGGTGGTGTTGCAGAGGTGAGGGCCTTGGAGTTGTTGTTTCCAGAGTTGGATCCAGAAGCCTTGTTGGCCCTAGAGATTTCTTCTCAAAGCTCCCAGTATCAGTGGTTGATTTGTTGTGCCATTATGCAGAGGTCATGGAGATTGCTTGGCTTGCCAAGCCAAGACAACTTATTTTTAATTCTATTGAGAAGCCCATTGTAGAAACTTTGACAGAGCACTCTAGGACTCCACTCCTAGACTTGGCTTGCCAGTCAGTTCCAATGGACTATATAGTTCAATATGTGCTTGTCAAAAACCCCTAACTTCAGAGTACTCTGCACCACTCCAGAGTTCTTGTCATCTGGGGTCATCCCCCCCCTTTCATGCACCAACTCCAGAACTGTTAGGAGCACTCTCAGACCTGATCCTTAAGATGCTCTATTTCATTATCAAATCCTATCCTTCGTTTAACAGTAGATTAACCTTATTTTTCCTTGATCTCATTTACCCCATTCTAGAGTTACATTGGAGTTAGCAGAGTTCAATGTGATCACATTTTTGTCCCATAAATACCTTCATTTTAGGTTTTTTCCCCCCTCAGTTGTTCTTCTCCCCTTGAGGCAGTAACTAAGGTGGGCACTTAATGTTTTATTACCTTACATCTAGCTAATGTACAGTAGTAGGCACTTCTGCCTTCTATTCAGGTAATACGGTTGTTTTTCTCCCCTTGAGGTAGCAACTGAGTAGGCACTTCTGCCTTCTATCCAGTTTTGATAGTGCTGGGGATTCTTTATTTGGAGTTGCTCAAGTTGAGCCTCCACATTGCCAATAGGATCATAACAACCAAAATTGGACTGGAGCTCATAGAGAAATACCTCCCAGCTGTTTATTCAGAGCAGATAATGCTTCAGAGGTTCACTGTCAAGGAGGTCTGGCTTGAAGTATTCTAGCACAACTCCTTTAAGATAGGATTGCACAAAGGTGACCTTGGAACAATCATGGCAGAAGAACTTTGGGTTTGCCTAGAAGTTCAGTTTGCACTAAACTATGAATGACTGAAGTTTCCAGAAATTCAGCCTGTCAAATGGGTCTGGCTTCTTGACCTTGATTTTGGGGGTGTCTGAGGAGTTATGCCAAAGTGTGTTCTGGATCATGTCCTGGATTGCATTGGCAAGTGTTATGCAAGTAGCCTGAGTCTGCTACTGGGGACAAAGGGTATGAAAATGGACTTGGTGCTTGGGGAACTCAAAGGGGGCTTGGGACTGAGGAACATGGTGCAGGAATTGCAGCAGACTCAAGGTTACATATAATTGCATAGACCAAGAATAAAGACTACAATACAGGGTGCAGCATATAAGTACTACAATGGAATTGTATGGAACATGATGAAAGGCAGGGATACTAAGCCGTTGTGAGAGAAATGACTGCAGAGAGATAAGCATCCCAAGACAATGGTAAAAAGTATGAAGGTCATAATGAAAGGAAGGCTGTGGAATGTGGAGTCACCACCAGGATGAAATAATGTTCTATGTATTAGAAGAAGAATGGTGGAACATACTAAGGAATAAGGAAACTGCAGAGGAAAGTGAAGCGGTGAATGTAGAGAATTGTAACAATACTCTCTTCATACACTGGAAGTCCCACTTCCAATACTCTATCCCTGTGCTGGGCCTTCAAAGATTGCTGACACCTGAGGTACAGAGTAATGTTCAAACGGACAGTCATCTTGGACATGTCCAGGAGTATCACAGGTGGTGCAAACCCTCTGAGGACAGAAGCAAGGGCCATGCCCCTATTGTAGGCAAAAGGAGCATTGGGTGTGAAGGCAATTGTGAATGTTGTGACCAGGGGCAGATTGGTTACAGGTAGGGCATCGGTACTGGGAACAGTCTGCTCAATAATGACCCCTACCTCCACATAGAAAGTAGATAGTAGTGGCAGAGGTGGAAAGAGGTCTGATGGTAGGTTGAAGGATGCAATGAGGAGAGGATAATACCCATTGGCCATTTGGAAGGGTGAGTAGAAACTTCCTATTGGTGGCAATGACTCCCTGGTCTAGTTTGAAGGTGGTTATCCCAAGTGGCCCTTTGGAGTCTAAGAAGATGGAGGACAAGGGGGCAGTGGAAGGTGACAGAGGGGGAGAAGGAGAAGAGATCTGCACTGCTAGTGTGACGTTAAGTGGGATTGGGGATGCAGGGGTGGTAGTAGGGGGTGAAGGAGAGGTAGAGGAAACATTAATGTTGTGAAATAAAGAAGAAACAGACTCCAAGAAGTGATCACATTTCTACAGTGAGAGGGAAAGGTAGATATGTCTGAAGGTAGGAAAAATTAATTCTGGGGAGATCATTGAAACATACATATCAAAACAGAAAAGTCATAGGATAGAAAGAATTCTTTTGGAGAGTTTATTGATAGCTAAGCATAATGGAATCCCAGCCATGGGAGGGGTATTAGAAGGGATGCAATGATGATGATAGTATTGAACATGAGCCACTTCATGGAACAACCTTACTAGCTTCTGTGTGACTTCATCTTCTTGGTACAGAGGGAGGACTTTAATGGTGTGGAGGAGCAAGGGGTCCATGAGGATGGCGCTATAAAGGATGAAGGTGGTGGAGGTGGGCAAGAATGTAGGCTACACATGCAAGGATCTGAGTTGTGCATACCCAGACAACGATGAGGAGATGGACAAGGAAGGAGAAAGCATGTTCGAGGGCAAGTAAAATGTTGGGATCTATGGGCATCTAATAATGGTGTAGGAATGTTGCTGTCCAATATATGGTGACAATGACAGTGGTAACAAGGATGAGACAGAGAAGGAGGATGGAGACAATCAGCTGAATGTCCATGTGGTCCATGATGAGCCCTGGTTACCATAGCTGATTGTGGCATTTATAATCTGTCAGAATAGAGGCTGTGTGATGGAGATTACTCTCTGATTCCCAAATATTTTTGGATAGGGTGTAACCTTTCCATTTGATAAGGTATTGATAGTGACTAGGAGTTTCCTTGTGGGCTAGAATAGCCTCAACTTCGTATTCTTCTTCGTCATCTATAATCTCTGGTGGGGGTTCCAGGAATGAAGGGCTATAAGCCTGGGTTTGTTTGAATGGAGATAGGAGGAAAGCGTGAAATGTATTGTGAATTCTCCAAGACTTGGGGAGTTTGAGGTGATAGATGAGTGGTGAGAGGGTTTGGATGACTTCAAATGGTCCTACATGTTTGGGGGCCAGTTTCCTAGATGGGAATGGGATGTGGAGATGAGTGGCTTCCAGTCATACCTAATCTCCAACCTTTCAAGGGGTAAACTTTATTGTTTGGTGTCTTTTCATTGCTAGGCATGCCAAACTATGTGCAGCTAGGGCTTCATCCCTTGCCTTGGTCAGGGTGTCCATTCTGGAGGAGAGTGTGGGAATGAAGGTCTTTGTGAGGGTGGGGAATGCTTTGGGTTCATAACCCAGCATGAGGCTGAATGGAGATTTCTGAGTGGACAAGTGTGGGCAAGAGTTATGCTAGAACTCAGCAGTGGTGAGGAACTTGGCCCACTTGTGTGGGTTGTTTCCACAGAAGATCCTCAAATATGTCTTCAGTTCCTGGTTGGTTCTTTTGGTTTGACTGTCAGTCTGTGGGTGATAGGCAGTGGATAGTTTAACATCATAGTGGAGTAGTCTGGCTAGCTCTCAAGCCAGGGCAGAGGTGAACTGTGGTCTCTGGTCTGAGATGATGGAGTCCTATATTCTGAATTGCTTGAACACATGATCATGGAAAAGGCAAGCTATTCCTAACACATCAATGGTTTTGTGGCAAGGAGTGAGAATTACCCCCTTCGTAAGCCCATGGTTGACCACAACCATGATAGAGTTGAATCCTTCCAAGGGAGGTAAGTCAGTGATGAGATTGACAGATAGCTGCTTAAACGGGAGGGTGGTAATGGACGGGATTGGTGATAGGAATGGGACAGTGGGGTGAGTATTGGTCTTGAATGTTTGGCAAGTGGGGCATCCATTGTTGAAGTTTTTGACAAAAGTGACAAGATCTGGCCACCAAAAGTCCTGTTCCAGGAGAGCCTTGGTGTGAAATTGTCCTGCATGCCCTGTGGTTGGTGCTAAATGAAACATATGGAGTAGGGATAATCTATGTTCTGGGGGAATGTATAACCTGTCTCTGTAGAAAAGGTGGCCATTATTGAACTTCCAGTCTAATATGGCTGATCTGGGAAACAATGGGGAGCTGAGCTATGCTGCTTTGAGTGCTCTAAGAACCAGGGGGTCATCGGCGGAGGAGAGCTTGATTTTGTGCAAAAGTGCAGTGTCAAGAGCTTGAATGATGGTGGATTCTGGGACTATGGAGGAGTCGGTGTTGTCAGTGGATGTGTCAAGAGAGGATTGTAGAGATAGGGCATCCACTGGGCCCATCTTGGTTTCTGGGGTGACCTGCCAAACGAGATCATAGTCCTGTAGGAAAAGGGACCAACATGCTTGGCATCTGGAGAGTTTTCAAGGATCACAGATATAGGATAGATTCTTATGATCAGTGATAATGGTGATGGGATGGGTGGAGCCAGAGAGGTATTGTCTTCACTCTTCTAGGGTGAGGATGATGGCAAGTAATTCCCTATCATAGATGTTGTAGTTTCATTCAGCCAAGGAGAAGGTCTTGGAGAAGTATGTGCAAGGGTGATCATCTCCATTTACATCCTTTTGTAGCAATACAGCTCCTGCTGTAAGAAGGGAGGCATTTGTCATTACAAAGAATGGCTTGCTGGAGTCTGGGAGTGCCAAAACTGATGTGGAGATAAATGCATCTTTAAGGGTTTCAAACATGCTTTGTTGTCATGGAGTCCATTTCCAAGGTTCATCCTTCCAAGTGAGGAGGGTGAGTGGGGATATGATGTTTGAAAAGTCAGGGATGAACTTTTGGTAGAAGTTAGTGAATCCGAGGAAACTGCAAATTCCTTTGACTGAGGAGGGTGGTTGCCATTCTCTTATGGCATTGAGCTTGACCAGATTCATTTTGAGCTTTCCTTGTCCAATGATCATCCCGAGGTATTCCATAGTGGGGGTGTTGAATGAACACTTCAACAGTTTTAGTGATAGCTGGTGTTCTTGGAGGCAATCAAAAACCTGCTTGATACATTGGCGATGTATTTTGAGATTGTTCTTAGTGTGAATGCCAATATCGTCCATGTAGATCTTAAGCCATCCTTCTGCCAGGAGATCTGCAAAGATATGATTCATAAATGCCTGAAATGTGAATGGTGTATTGCAGAATCCGAAGAACATGATGGTGGGTTTGTAGAGTCCAAGAGGGGTGATAAACACTGCTTTCCATTGGTCTTTTTCTTAGATGTGAATGTTGTTGTATCCCCATCATATGTCTAGTTTGATGAATATGGTGAATTCTTTTATGTCATTAATAAGGTCAGATATAAGCGGCAGAGGATAGGCATTGTGAATCATATGGGAGTTAAGGTATCGATAGTCCTGACAGGGGTGTAGTGTGCCATCCTTCTTGGGAATGAAAAAGAATGGAGAGGCTTGTGGGGATTTCAAGGGAAGGATATGACTGGTTTTGAGGTTTTCATCAATGAAGGTCTTACAAGCATCCTTTTCTTTTGGGTTTAGTGGATATACTTTGGTGATCTTTGGAAGGAAGGAGGGTTTTAGGTCAATGGTGTGGTCATAGAGACAATGAGGAGGTAAGGCATTGAACGTGCTTTTCGAGAATATGTCTTTATATTCCTTGCACCAGTCAGGTAGTAGGATGGTCTGGGGGAGGTTGTCCTGGGTGAGCTGTGTAGAGATCATGATCTTGTTGAGACTCTCTTTGAGATGATCCAATGGGAACAGAAGGGATTTTGTCCTCTAGTTGACCTAGGGATTCCACTTCTGCAGCCAAGGCATCCCAAGGATCACCTGCTTCTTGCCAAGTCCTAAGATAAGCAGATCTACGTTGTTGAAGAAGTCTTTGTATATAAGCTCTGCCTTGAGCTTTGCTCTGATGGTTTCATGGTGGTTTTCTGTTCCATTGATGTTCCAGGCCTTGATGGGCTCAGAGAGGGCACGTACCCCTAGATTTAGGTGAGGAACCAGGGATTTGTTGATAAAGTTTCCTGTGACTACACTATCAATGAGTGTGATGGTTTCAACGATTTTGGACTATACTCTGAGATGAATGGGGATTTGAATTGTTCAGTAGCTAGGCAGTTCTACTAGTACAAGGGAGGGAGATGTTAACACACCCTCTCCTTCTAAAAAGACATTGTGGGGAGTTGTTCATCAGGGGAGTCTTTATAACAAGCTTGGAGGACTTGGAGGATCTCATCCTTGTTCTTTCCCTGGGTCTGGAGTTGTTGAATGAACATCTGTAATGCAGAGAGAGTGGGGGCTTGGGAGGGGGCAGGAGTTGTGATGGTGGAGCTAGATGGGGTTGGTAGAGCAGTAGTGAGGGTGGCTGCGATGGTTTGGCTAGGGGAGTTACAGGGGTATGAGCAACATTGGGTGGCATTGTGGTCCATGCATTGACAATGGAAGCAGCATCCTTCTCAGATACACTTGGCTTGCTCCTGGGGGGTTAACTTGGTGAGTTGAACTGTGTCAATGTCCATGGCATTTGGGTCTCTGAGGGTTCTAGAAAGAGAAGGAGTAGGTTTGCCTTTCTTCAACACCTTAATGTGGGCTATCTGGGTATAGAAAACTTTGGCTTTCTTCAGCCAGTTGGCAATAAAAATAGGGACTTTGTCCATGGAGAGGACCATGATGGCAATCCTCTGATCTATGCCTAGAAAAAAGGCATCAATGAGCATGGTGTGGTCAGTGATTCCAGCTTGAGTAGCTAAATTCTGAAACTCAGTGATGTACTTCTGGAAGCTGTCATCTATCTCTCTGCTCAGCTTGCAGAAAGACTTCTGGACCAGCTTGGACAGTGCAAGGCAAGCGGTGGCTTTGGTGTTGAAGGGAAAAAGGGTTCCTTCAAAGTTCTTTACAAACTTGTTGAAGGTCTTTTCTGTGGCAGTGGTGATAGGGTCAGCGAGTTTATTGTACCACAACTCAGAGAAGGGAACAGCTCTGCCTTTGCTAAGCTTGTTCAGAGTGGTCATGATCTTGGTCTCATTGCTCATGTAGAGAGTGGAGTTAATGGAAAAATAGGCCTTCATGGCCTTGATCCAATGAGTGGTGTCATCTTGTTCACTAGAGAAGTTGGCAGGGAGGGCTGCCTTAAGCTTAGTGGTGTGCATGGACATGGGGGTGACTGGGGATGGGGTGCAAGTGGGAAACAGTGGGGTCAATGAATGCAAAGATGCTAAGAGGGTGCTAGGACCTAGGTATGGTGGGGTTCCTGTGGGGGTGGTGAAGAGAAGACCTGGGAATTGCCTGAATCTAATAGCTGGGGATGCTGGTGGTGTGGATTCCGACTCAGAGTCAGAATGGGCACTGATGAATCTAGAGATACAACAGGATGGTCAATGAGCTATAGTGATTCAGTAGGGGTGTGTCCAACTCTTAAAATAAGAGGGACATAGGAATATTCTTGGTCTTTTGTTATGTGAGTAGCCTGAGTCTGCTACCAGGGATGAAGGGTACAAGGGTGGACTTGGTGCTTGGGGAACTCAAAGGGGGCTTTGGACTGAGGGACACAGTGCAGGGATTGCAGCAGACTCAAGGTTACATATAATTGTGTAGACCAAGAATAAAGACTATAATATAGGGCATGGCATATAAGTACTATGATGGAATTGTATGGAACATGATGGAAGATGGGGATACTAAGCCATTGTGAGAGAAACAACTGCAGAGAGATAAGCATCCCAAGACAATGGTAAAGAGTACAAAGGTCATAACAGAAGGAAGGCTGCAGAATGTGGAGTCACCACCAGGATGAAATAATGTTCTATGTATTGGAAGAAGAACAGTGGACCATACTGAGGAATAAGGAAACTGCAGAGGAAAGTGAAGCGGTGAATGTAGAGAATTGTAACAGCAAGTTGGATGAACAGCTTGAAGGCCAGGAGTACATTGTTTAACTGGGGTTTGTTGTTGTTGTTGTTGTTGTCATTGGAGGGGTCACCTGAATCAGAGAGATCAGGTGGTGGTGGTCCTTCACTGTTGTTATTTCCTGAAGATGGAGGTGTGGGCTCACAGAGTCTATCATTGAGTTTAGGATCATCCCAGAGTTTACAGATCCAGGGGAAAATAAGGACCATCTCAGGAAGAGCAGTGAGGGAAGAGTTGAAGGGACTGGAAGAGGCAACACAATGGTGGGGTGTTGTGGAAATAGACAGAAGTGCTACCAGTCTAGAACTGAAACTATGGAAATCACTAGGGATGGTGCAGGAGGAGCCAAAGACTGACTTGAGACATTAGTGGGGAGTCTAAGTGTGAAACATAGATACAAAGGGAGGTTGTGAGTACAAGAGTTGAGTTTGAATATACTGTCAAGTCTGGTTCCTCTGAACAAGTCCAATAAGGTTCAGAATGAAGTGACAGAGGAAGGATGAGGAGAAGAAGAGCAAAATGAAGTGGGCAAGAACTTTTGGTGCAGGACTTGTGTGTTGTGCCCTTGTACTCACTATCCTTAGGATTGGAGGTCAGATAAGCACTAGGCTTGAGGTCAGAGTTGTCTAAAGGAGACTAAGTTGATATTCAAACTGAGGTATGTATAGAGCAGAAGTACAGTTTATATACTATGGAGTTGCATTGGATTAGTAATGGAATGGAGGAGATTCATAAGGTATGAATAAGAATAAGTAATTGAATAAGTAAGATAGAGTTTGAGGAAACAGATACTGGAGAAGTAGAAGTAGAACTAACTAGAAGAATCTATAAATTGAATGTTTAAAAAACTAGATGAGAGGATATCATGGAGATCATGCCAGAGATGTAGCAGAGATGTCACTGGAGTACTGGAGTTGAACTGGTATGTGACAACACCTCTTCTTACTCACTTGCCCTCATTATTGTGCTCCATTTCTTATTTCCTATGATAAACACTATTTTCTTTTGATAATCAGTTCCAATTTCTTGGCTTTTTTTTCTTTTAATACTTAGCTTTATGCAGCATTACATTTCCATGGATGCTACTATCTTCTCTGCCATCTCTTTCACAATGGCATAGTTTTCCCCACTATTCCATTACATTCTATAATGTTTTTTTATATATATTCTAGCACATGTACTATAGGTCTTCATTCTTGGTCTATGCAATCTAATATAGCCTTTGAGTCTACTGCCTTGCACACTGAGAACCCCTTACTGCACTACTCATATTAGTTTTCATTTGTTCTCTTGTTCTCATATATTTGTTCTTCTTTTTTTTTAACTCTAGATAGCTAACTTGGACTATCTAGTATAACAAAAGACCAAGAATCTCCTTCATTTAGACTTAGACCCAGAACTCTCACTTCTAGTATTTCCAGCCCCCAAATCCAAAAGAATCCTAGGTTTCCCCCACATAGTTTCTACCACAGGACCATCCCAGAACTCTAGATCCAAATTGGCTGCAGTGCCACTACAATCTAGCATCCCTCTAGTATCCATCAGAACCCCCTCCCCAGTCACTTCATTAACTTCTAAAATCTCCATGACCACTCCTTGCACCAAACTCAAGGCAGCTCTTCCTGTAGATTTTTTTGGTAACTTAGACAATGCCACCATCAACCCCCACTCTGCACTAATGATGAAATAAAGATTATGACCACCTTGAACAAGCTGAGTAAGGGGCAAGGAATCCCTTTCTTCAAGATGTAATACAATAAAATGTTAAATCCTACCACCTCTGCCACAAATAAAACATTCAACAGATTCATGGAAAACTTTGAAGGAATGTTTTTTCCCTTTGATATCAAGGCCACAGCCTGCCTAGAACTATCCAAACTTGCTTAAAAGTCCTTTAGACAAGAAGATAAAGAGATTAACAATGAATTTTAAAGATACATCATTAAGTTTTAGAGTCTTGCTATGAGAGGTGGCATTACTAATTATGCCATGGTTATTGACCAGTTCTTACTGGAATTTTACTAACAGATTGCAATCATAATATTATTCATGGACAAAGTTTTCATCCTCATTGGAGAATGGCTTGATATAGTGACCTCAAAAACCCTTTCCATATTGGCCTCATTTACAGTATGTGATGCACACTGCCTACCCCTGTGGGAATTTCACTTAGCCTTGGTGGGGCTATAAATAGAGTATACTCCTGGCTATCAAATCAGTCCCTGAGTCATATGATATAATTCACATGGTGTGAAGACATGTCCATTTTAAAACAGTGATATCATGAAAAGAGTTTTTGTACTTTTATATTTATAAGGGTATTTGGGTATTATTAGTACTTGGTATAGCCTTCTTTTGCTTTAAGCACTGCTTGAATCCTTTTAGGCATGCTTTCAATTAGTTTTTGACACTTCTCAACTAGTATTCTCTCCCACTCCTCTTCAATTCTTTCCCACAACTCATGAATTCCACTAGAAGGGTTTTCATACCCTGCAAGCCTTCTTTTGAGATATCCCCAGAGGTGCTCAACAGAGTTTAGGTCAGAAGACTGTGCAGGCCAGACCATAGTTCTAAATTCCTGCTCCCCTAACTACTCCTTGACCCTTTTGCAGGTATGCTTGGGGTCATTATCCTACTGAAAAATGATGTTAGAAGGATTAAAACCATAATACTCTAGAGTTTGTTGAAGTTCATCCTTCAAAATCTAAAGGTAAAGGTCCCCATTTATCCTATCATCAATCTTGATGGCAAGTTCCACCCCCTCCTAAGTCATATAGCCCCACATCATTAAGGAACCACCATCAAACTTGAGAGTTTCTTATACTAGCCTATCACTGAGCCCCTCACCTGCCTTTTTCCATATCCATTTGTGCCCATCTGACCCTAAACAATTGATTTTGATCTTATTTGACCATATCACCTTCTTCCAATCCTCTAGAGTCCAATTCTTATAAGTATAAGCAAAGTTCAAACAAGCCTTGTGATGTCTAGTAGAGAGAATGGGATGTTTGGACTTGACCACAGCCTTCATACCAGACTTTTTCAAGTGAAGACTATACTAGTAGAGAGGGGTTGGTTTATAATATTGGTGAGGGCTTTGGTCACTTGAACAGTATTTTTAGCTTTGCCAGAGGTGATAAGATGTTGGGCATGGCAAATGTTGGTAGAAGAAAGCTTGCAGGGATGACCTTCCATAGTGTTATGTAAGTAGTCTAAGTCTGCTACTTGGAGATAAGAAATATGAAGGTGGACTTGGTCTTGGTTACTGTAAGGTCAGGTGCAAGCATAGAAACATAAGTATTAAAACTGAATAGATGTAGTATGAAGAGGATACATTCAGAAAGTTTATTGATAGCTAAACATAAGGGTAGGCCAAACATGAAAGGAAGATTAAAGAGAGCATAATGATTATGATAATATTGTATGTGAGCAGTCTTATGAAATAGATGCACCAACTCCTGGGTGACTTCATCATCCTAATAGAGAAGGAGTTTCTCAATGATGTGGAGGAGCTGGGGGTCCATGAGAATGGTATTGTATAGGATGAATGTGGCTGAGATGGGCAAGAAGAAGGGCTACACACATGAGAATCTAAGATATGCATACTTAGACAGTAAAGAAGAAATGAACAAGGTGAATGAAAGCATTTTCTAGAATACTGTGAGTGGTGGAGTCAATGGGCATTTAACTCTAAGAGGGAAGAGTAGTGGCCCAATATATGGTGATGGCAATGGTGGTAAGAAGAATAAAGCAGAGGAGAATAATGGAGATGATAAGCTGGTAGTCAATGTAGTCCATGATTGGTCCTGGTTATCACAGTTGATGGTGGCATTTATAATCTGTCAGATTAGAGGCTATGTGATGGAGATTAATCTCAGGTTCCCAAGTATTCTCCAATGGGGTGTAGCCCTTTTATTTAATGAGATAATGATAGTGACCAGGGGTACCTTTGTGAGCCAAAATAGCCTCAACTTCATATTCATCTATAATTTCTAGTAGAGGTTTCAGAAATGACAAACCATGGGCTTCTGTTTGTCTAAAAGAGAAAAGAAGGGAGGCATGGAACATATTATGAATCTTTTAGAATTTGGAGAGTTTGAGGCAATAGACTAGTGGGGAGAGAACTTGGGTGATTTTAAATGGGCCAATCCACTTAGGTGCTAACTTCCTAGAGAGAAATGGAATGTGAAGGTGGGTGGCTTCCAGCCATACCTTATCTTCAACTTTCCAAGGGGAGAACTTGTGAGTTTGGTGTTTAGTCATGGCTAGTCTAGCTGAATCATGAGCTGCTAATCCCTTATCCTTACTTTGACTAGGGACTTCATTCTAGAAGAGAATGTGGGGATAAATGTCTTTGTAAGAGTGGAGAATGCTTAGAATTCATAGTTCATCATTAAGCTGAATGGGGATTTCAGGGTGAATGAGTGGGGACACAAATTGTGCTAAAACTCAGCAGTGGTGAGGAATTTAGCCCACTCATAAGGGTTGTTGCCACAGAAGATCCAAAGGTAGGTCTTCATTTCCTGATTGATTCTTTCCATTTGACCATTTGTCTGTGAGTGATATGCAGTGGACAGTTTGACATTGTAGTGGAGCAGTCTGGCTAGCTCTCAAGCCAGTGCTAAGGCAAACTGTGGTCCCTGATTTAAGATGATAGAGTTCTGTACTCCAAACCATTTAAATACATGGTTATGAAAAAGACATGCTACTCTTAATATATTGATTGTTTTGTGACAAGGGATGAGAATTACCCCCTTTGTAAGCTCATGGTTGACCACAACCATGATGGAGTTGAAACCCTCCAAGACAGGTAAATTAGTGACTAGGTCAACAAAAAGTTGCTTAAATAAAAGTGTGATGGTGGAGAAGATTGGCATTAATGGCAGAGTGGTGGGATAAGTGTTAGCTTTGGACATTTGACAAACAGCACAGCCATTAATGAAGTTCTTGACAAATGTTGCTAGCCCTGGCCACCAGAAGTCTCTTTCCAGTAGGGTTTTGGTGTGAAATTGACCTGCATGTCCAGTTATTGATGAGGAATGAATGGTGTAGAGTAGGGGGGACCAGTGATCAGGGGGAACATATAATCTATTTCTGTAGAAGAGGTGGCCATTATCAAACTTCCAGTCCAATATGGCTGATCTAGGGAAGAGGAAAGAGTCTAACTGCAGGGCCTTCAGAGCTTGAAGAACTATGAGATTTAAGGACAAGGAGGTTTGGATTTTATGAAGGAGTGTGGTGTCGAGGGCTTGGATAATAACTGGTTCAGAAACAATGAAAGAACTGGTATTATCCATGAAGGTGTCCATAAGAGATTATTAGAATAGAACATCAGTAGGGTCTATTTTGGTGCTGGGGGTTATCTGCCACACAAGGTCATAATCTTGTAAGAAAAGAGACTAGCAAGCTTGTTGTCTAGAAAGCTTTCTAGGATCTCAAACATAATACAAGTTCTTGTGATCAGTGATGACCATGACAGAGTGTATGGAGCCAAAAAGGTATTGCCTCCATTTTTCCAACACTAGGATAACAGCAAGTAGTTCCTGATCATAGATGTTGTAGTTTCATTCCACCAACAAGAAGATTTTAGAGAAATAAGCATAGGGGTGAGAGTCTCCATTTACATTGTTCTGAAGTAGTACAGCTTTAACTGCTAGAAGTGATGCATTAGTCATGATGGAAAAGGGCTTTGTGACATCAGAAAGTGCTAGAACAGGGACTGAAATGAAAGCACTTTGAGGGCCATCTGCTGTGTGGAGGTCCACTTTCATACCTCCTTCTTCCTTGTAAGAAGGGTAAGAGGAGATACAATGTTGGAGAAGTTAGAAATGAAATTTTGATAGAAGTTGGCAAACCCTAGAAAGCTGCAGATTCCTTTAACTGAGGTGGATGGCTTTCATTTCTTGATGGCTGCAAGTTTTACAGGATTCATCTTTAATTCCCCTTGACCAATAATCATGCCAAGATATTTTATGGTGGAAGTGTCAAACAAGCATTTGGATAGTTTTAGTAATAACTGGTGCTTCCTTAGGCAATCAAAGACTAGTCATATGCACTGGTGGTGTAACTTCAAGTCATCCTTTGTGTGGATTCTGATATCATTTATGTAAATTTTCAACCAGCCCTTTGCTAGTAAATTGATGAAGATATGGTTCATAAAGGCTTGAAATGTAGGAGGTGTATTACAGAAGCTGAAGAACATTACCATGGGTTTATAGAGTCCAAGGGGAGTAATAAAGGCAGCCTTCCACTGATCCTTCTCTCAGATGTGGATGTTGTTGTATCTCCAACATATGTCTAGTTTGGTGAACAGCATGGACTTCTTCATATCATTAATGAAATCAGAGATAAGGGGCAGAGGGTAGGCATTGCAGATAGTATGAGAGTTTAGATACCAGTAATTTTGGCAGGAACAGAGTGTATCATCCTTCTTTAGGACAAAGAAAAATGGGGAGGCTTGTGGGAACTTTAAGGAAAGAATGCAACCAGTTGCTAAATTTTTGTCAACAAAGGTTTTACATGCTTTCTTCTTCTTCAGATTCAAGGAGTACACTTTGGCTATTTTTGGAAGAAATGAGGATTTTAGATCAATGGTGTGGTCATAGAAGCAATGTAGGGGCAGAGCATTTAACATGGATTCAGAGAATATGTTCTCATATTCTTTACACCACTTGGGAAGTATGGTGATCTAGGGAAGGTTTTTCTATACAAGCTGGGTTGAAATGGTGATCTTGTTTAGACTCTCTTCAAGATATTCCTATGGGAGCAGAAGGGATTTCAACCTCCAGTCAACCTGGGGATTCCACTTCCACAGCCAAGGCATTTCAAGGATTACCTGCTTTTTGCTGAGTCTAAAAACAAGTAAATCAACATTATCCATAAAGTCTTCATGGATAAGTTCTGCCTTGAGCTTCATTTTAATAGTACCATAATGGTTCTCAGTTCTGTTCACATTTCAGGCAAGTATGAATTCTTTGAGTGTGTGAACACCTTGGCACAAAGGGGAACTAGAGATCTATCAATGAAATTTCTAGTGGCCCCACTATCAATAAGAGTGATAGTTTCAACAGTTTTGGACTGGACCTAAAGACAAATGGGGATTCTAATTGTTCTGTAGCTAGACAGTCCTACTAATATATGGGAGGAAGACATTAACACACCCTCTCCTTCTAAAAAGATGATTCAAAGAGTTGTTTGTTGGGGGAGTTCTTATAACAGGCTTGAAGAATTTGAAGGATCTCATCCTCATTCTTCTTCTAAGTCTGAAGCTGTTGAACAAACATCTGTAGAGTGGAGAGGGTAGGGGCACAAGAAGGTGTGGGTGCTGGAGTTGGAGTGGCAGCTGGAATAGTGGGAGTACAAGAGATTTAGGGTGGAGTGATGGAGGTGGTGGTGATGGTCTGGGTCTGGGGATTACAAGGGTAGGAATGGCATTGGGTAGCATTATGTCCTATGCATCTGCATTGGAAACAGTGTTCTTCTTGAATGCACTTGGCATATTCCTAGAAGGTTAGCTTGATGAGTTGAATAGCATTAACATCCATGACATTGGGGTCTCTAGAGATTCTAGGGAGAGAAGGGGCCATCTCACCCTTCTTTAAAACATCAATATGTGCTTGCTGAGTATGGAAGATCTTGGCTTTGTCAAGCCACTCTCCAATGAGGGTAGGGACTTTGTCCATCAATAGAATCATGATAGCAAGCCTCTGATCAAGGCCTAGAGAGAATGAGTTGATGAGCATTGCATGGTCAGTGATTTCTGCTCAGATGGCAAGGTTTTGGAATTTAGTGATTACTGCTAAAAACTATTATCTATTTCCCTGTTAGGCTTATAGAAAGACTTTTGCACCAGCTTGAATAGAGCAAGGCAGGCAGTGGCTTTGGTGTTGAAGGGGAAAAAGGTGCCTTCAAAATTCTCAATGAATTTGTCAAAGGTTTTCTTGATTGCAGGGGTGGTGGTGTCAGCTAGCTTATCATACCACATCTCTGAAAAGGGGATTCCTTGTTCCCTGCTAAGCTTATTGAGAGTGGTTATGATTTTAGTGTTATTATCAGCATAGAGCAAAGTATTAATAGAGAAGTAGGCCTTCATGGCCTTAATTCAGCAGATAGCATCATCTAAATTACCAGAAAAGTCAGCAGGAAGAGCTACCTTAAGCTCTAAGATATGGGCAGATATGAAAGTGCTAGGGGTGACTGAGAAGGGGGTACAAGTGGGAACCAGTGGGGTATGAGGATGTAAGGATGCTAAAGGGGTTCTGGAGCTAGAGTGTGAGGGGATTCCTATGAGAGTAACATGAAAGGATCTAGGGAGTCACCTAGATCTAGTGGCAGGGGATGCTGGGGGTGTTGATTTAGAGTCAGAATCAGAACAGATGCTAAACAGTCCTGGGACACAGCAGAAGGGTCTGTGAGATATGGTGGTTCAGTGGTGGTGCATTTAACTCTAAAGAAAAGGGACATAGGAAGATTCTTGGTCTTTTGTTATGTAAGTAGCCCAAGTCTGCTACTTGGGAACAAGGGATACAAAGGTGGACTTGGTCTTTATTAACTCAAAGGTGCTTAGAATAAAGGGGACACAATGCAAAGAGCTGCAGCAAACTCAAGGTTATATAGATTGCATAGACCAAGAATAGAGAACTAGTGTATAGGGCACTAGAGATATAGGTACTGTGAAGAAACATCATAGAACATGATAGAATGAGGATAACTAAGCTGTTACTAAAGAAATGGCTGTAGAGTGGTAAGTGTTCCAAGGTAATGGTAATGAAAAGACAAACTAAGAACAAAAAGCTGCAGACAACTAAGTGTCCAAAGAAAGGAATGCTACAGAACAAGAAGACACTGCCAGGAGAAAGTAACATTCATCATAAGTAATAAAGAAAGGAGGAATGGAATGAGGAATGAAGAGTATAATAAGAAAGAGATGACAATGAATGTAAAGAATTGTAACATATAGCTTTGGAAAGGGTAGAACAACTCTTGGAGCAAAGTTTAAATAGAGTAGAAGGGCTAACATCAGTTTGCTTGGCAATAGCTTCACCAAATTGGCCAGCATTAAGTAGAGGAAGGATAGAATTTTGTTGAATAAGGGAAAGGGATCTAACCATAATGGTGGTTGAAAACTAAGGGGTGTGTGAACTTTTTTAAACTCAGATATATTATTGGCATGTATATCTTTGTTTCTACAAGCAATTATTTTACTATATAACCATGATTCTAATCACCAATTCAAAAGTGCAAAAATCCCTTTTATGACATCACTGTTTTAAAATGATCATATTTCTACACCATTCTATTACATGACTCAGGGACCAATTTGATAGCCAAGAGTATGCTCTATTTATAATCCCACCAAGAATAAGTGAAATTCCCATAGGGGTAGGCAGTGTGCATCACACACTACAAATGAGGCCAATATAAAAAGGGTTTTTGAGGTCACTGTACAATAAAATGGAAATGAGTGCTGTGGAATATGGGGCCACCAT
>JBBPUB010000048.1:18606-46826 GCA_038094415.1 Xerocomus alliaceus | reverse complement strand
GAGCTAGCAGTGATTTAATAGTCAGTCGAGAATGACTTACCAGCCCATACAATCGCGTAACCAAATCGGATGAACCACAGCAATCTATGGAAGCCCGGACAACCGTGCTCAATCGCAAAACGCAAAATGCAAAACGCTCAATCACAAAACGCAAATGGCAACCGGCATTCCGGCACCTCATGAAAGGTAATGCACTTGCTTCGTCTTGCGAGGACCTCGAACACCTTGTCGGCCAACAACTTTGTCACCATGCTTGTTGTGCCATTGGTACCTTTGGTGGTACTATAGTGACATCAAGAAGTAATCAAGAAGTAAATGTCTAGTGTACTAGTGTATGGATTGTGAGTGTGCTAAGAGTCCTCTGAATCAGACCCAGAGTCTACCACCAGTGGATCATCAGCCTTACCCTTGCCCTTTGAGTTGCTTTCTTTAAACAGCACAAGCCTGAAACCTGGCCATTTGCAAAAATGATTGCAGACATGCTCATCCTTGAATTGCTCCACTACCCTCTCTACATTTCCCTCACCAAATAAATCATGCCTGATATCACTGGAAGATGTAAGCACTGGTGGAAGAACCATGAAGTGTCAGGCACTTATAGTAGGTAAGGATTTGAGGGTCTGTGAGTAGTGATGTTGTACCTGTAGAAATACACTATAGAGTATAAGTGATGAACAGTAAGGTAGGAATGACTGATCTCACCTCAGTATAAGATAGAGTCTTCAACTGAGGTATAGATATGCATTGTGTCCAGATTTATCTAACTGATTATCTAAGTGAGTCTGTTTGTAACATAGTCTGTATCAGGAATATGACAACACTTCCCCTCAAATGAAACTGTATAATCTGAGTTCCTGGATGAGGTGTTTAGCTTTAATGTTAGATAGTACTTTTGTAAGCATATCTGCAATCATGTTATTTATAGGGTAATAAAGAAAATGAATGAAACCTTCCTTTACCATGAAACAAATAAAGTGGTACTGAATGTTGATATGTTTGGTGTGTGTGTGATAGCTTCTATCTTTCATCAACATGATAGCTGCCTAATTGTCTCTGTATAAAGTTGTTGGCTCTGTGAGAGGTTGAAACATTTCTCTAATAAGACAATGAAGCCATAGTGCTTCTTTTGTAGCATGAGTTACAGTGACATATTTGGATTCTGCTGTTAACAATGTAATTGTGATGATCCTTGCCATCTTGTATACAGTCTCTAGTAGACTCTTTATTAATAGACTTAGCATGAATTTTCTTTTCTTTGATCTTATCTTATCTTTCTTCATCTTATCTGATTGTGCTTATCTTCTGCTCCTTTTCCTGATCAGATCTATCTTCTTTTGGCTACTCTTTCACATGGTAATCATCATGTTCTTCTAATCTTCTAACCACTTGATCAGTATTCTTTTTTAATCACTGCATGATTTTTTTCATTACCATGCTGTGCATGGCTATGGCATAGCCCATTTCATTACTGCAGCAGCAGCTTCTCTTCTATTTGATCTACCACCCACAGTATCAAACTTCTTTTTATCTCCATCCTCCTTAGCTCTAGAGGCTGTAGTATGCCTCTATTGCTATTGAATGGCTAGATATGGACACAGACTCTGACACTGTATATACCTAATCAGGTATTAGGGTTAGACACACATGTACAAATAGTAGAGTAGTATATACAGTGGCTTAAAAAAGTGTCCCAATGTTGGACCATTTTGAACAAATGGATCAATTGCCAAAGATATAGGACAAATAAGATCAAACACTTGTAGGGTCAAAGATAGTACCTGCTCTTGGCATTCTAACACCACTTAGATCATGTGATTTGGTTGTCATGGCACCAAGATATAGCCATTTTAAAATAACATGTTATTGGGACACTTATTTGAGTATCATTTTAGATCTAGACTTTTAGTATTTAGTGGGCCCTCCTTTGGCCTTTATCACTCCCTCTAACCTTCTAGACATACTTTCAATCAATCTTTGACACTCCTCAACCTCAATCTTGCTCCACTCCACCACAATTCTCTTCCAAAGCTCCCATACTTCTTTTGATGGTCTTGAATAGCTGTTGGGCTTTTTTTTCAAGATTTGTCAGAGATGCTTAATAGGACTAAGATCTGAAGACTGAGCTGGCCAATCCAGAAGCTTGATCCTATGGGAGTCAAGCCAATTTTGAGCTCTTTTTGAGGAGTGCTTGAAGTTATTATTCTATTGAATGATTATGCTCTTCTTAGAAATCCCAGAACTCTCCATGCTGGGAAGCAGATTGTTCTTTAAAATGGTGACATATTGCTCAGTATTCATCTTATCCTCTATTTCTACCAGAATCCACACACCATTTCAACCCATACATCCCCAAACCATCAAAGAACCTCCTCCAAACTTTACTGTTTCTGTGACGATCCTTGCCGTCTCATATATGGTCTCTGGTAGACTCTTCATTGCAATGGACTTAGCGTATACTTTTTGCTTGATCTTATCTTATCGTTTCATGACTAATCTGATCGTGCTTATCTTTTGCTCTTTTTTCTGATCAGATCTATCTCCATTTGGCTATTCTTTGACATGGTCATTACCGTGTCCCTTCTAGACTTCTACCGCGTGTAACCAACGCCCTTTTAATCACCGAGTGATTCTTTTCATTTCCATGCTGTGCATGGCTATGGAACAGCCCAGTTCATTACCACTACTGCGGCTTCTCTTCCATTTGATATGCCACCCGCAGTATCAAACGTGTTATTCATTTCCGCTCCCCTTAGCCCTAGAGGCTGTGGTACATCTTTATCACTATTGGATAGCTACAACATGGACTCTTACATAGTTGCCACCCTACTACGTAGGCATAGCATTCTACTTAATCAGGTATTAGGGTTAGCAATACATGTACAAATAGTATAGTAGTATATAAACCCCAAGGACGACGCTGGGTAGATCCCCAGTCTAGTCTCTTGATCTTCTCCAGAACTTGACTACTAAGCCTCATCGTCACCTTAACTCTTTCCTCAATAGAACGAGTTAGTAGTCCTCTTTATCTTTTAGCTGATAGTTGTAGTAGAGCCGGTTCAAGTTCCCACCAGGGTTCTGCCATTTCATTAGACTAGACTCTTATTCTTCTAGTGACCCCCTCTACTACAGGACCAGTACTAACAAGTGCTAGTGTCCTTCCCCCAGTTCCACCACTCCCTTCGTCCCTTCATCGTCGGTTGCCAACGGGCAGAACCAAGAGAAGGGCAAGAACAGGCTGCTCAGGTCCCGGACAGTGGGAACAGATCCGTCTTGCCAGCAACCGCCTTCTTACAAGAATTAGAAGGTTCTTTACCCGGATTCCCCCATCGGGACTTGATCGTGAGAGATACGATCAACGGAGACGTGAGATCAGAGAATGGCTGCGAAGAGAGCACATCACCAGCCACCGACGTGAAGGAAGAGGACATAGTCGTCCCCCTTACCATATACGCCCCTATGAAGTCAGAGAGAGAAGAAGACAGCTCTGACCTCCTTCTTCCTCCTACCCCCGACCCGAACGACTGCAGCCCAGGTCCGAGTATTATAGACATTGCCGATCAATCACCTCTGCATCGGCTGCCCTCAGAAGAAGAGAGGGGATTTTACGCTTTAGCTTTGACGGTACAGGCCGATTTCTATAGTCGGACCTTCAACCTTCCCAAAAGAAGATTGGAGGGTTGGTCGGAGTACAAGTTTGAAGAAGCACCTGCAGCACTGCCACCATCTAAGAAAAGGCAACGCTGGCAATACCAGCAGGAGATAAAAAGGGGCATAGAAAGAGGAAGTAGGATAGGATTACGGAATATCCCCCCACGATCATACAAGTACTGAATGCAATTGATTGTGATTCTACTTTCATTTAGCCTGACCTTCTACATCATCACAATCTACTTCCTCAAGTGGATTGCAAAATACGCCACAGATTCACAAGTCCCAATCCTCTTTGTAGGAAACCAAAGCAGGACCTTTAGAACACCTTTCTCCGCTTTCATCGGAGTAGTCCCCGCAACTAACGCCACCTCAGACGGTTGGATCTTTGGAGAAGGACTCCAACAATGACCCCACAACTGTCAACACTATTAGATGATTTCAACGTTTGAACTCATCCTCGCCACCTTCATCAGAATCTTCCTTACCTGCACAATTGTTATTTGCTGGATCATAAAACTTGTCGTCGAAAGAAACACACCCATACTCACAGTAGCACACATCTACAAGACCGAAGAAAACCCTTTTGGAATAAGCTTCAGCATAGTAAGCCCGACTAAAGCCTCCGGAGACAATTGGAGATACTGCAGAGGTTGGTTTAACGAAAACGACTGGCACGTTCCCAAATTAGTAAGATCAGATCGGGACGACGATAACGCCACCATCGCTGCTTTTGATTAAACAACCATGGCATTACCCGAGCATCTCTCCCATGCGCTTGATGCACTTGCCGGATCTTCAAAACAAGAGCTATCCCAATTAGGAATCCATCTCAAAGAATATCTTGACATACATAGCTGGGCTATGGAACAAATCTTACGTGAAAATCAAAAACTATGAGAAGACATCGAAGAGATGGAAGAGCAAGTAAAGGCTGGACCATCCTCCAGTGGTAGTAACATCAGAATCACGAAAATCATAGCTGATCCAGGAGAATACAATAGCACCAGAGAAAGAAAGTTCGAAGAATGGTGGATGAAAGCCCAAGTATGGAGGCAAGAAAACATAGGAGTACTCAAAGGAGAAGCAGGAGTAAAGGCTATACTGTCACGAATGACTAAAGGCGATGCTGGAGCATTCGCATGAGCCCATCTTAATAAAATCCTAAAAGGGGATGAAACAGATTGGCCCGAATTCAAAAAGCTCATCGAGCTTCATTTCCGTTTGACCAATGAAAAGGAATGGGCTAGACGACAGATCAAAAATCTAAAACAGACTAATAAGATGATGGTAGCCCAATACCTTATTAAGTTAGAAAATTACCTAGCAACAGCCAAATACGACAGAGATTGTATCTTGCAAATCATGGAATGAAACATGAATCAAGATATGGTCAAATACCTTTTCTTATGAGATGGTCGTTACAAAGAATGCGCCACCTTCATGGCCAAAGTCAAAGAATATGAAGAAAGGCAGGAGTTACTAGGATTCATTCGACGAGGAACTGCCGATCGAATCTCCAGACCTGCTAAAGATCCAAATGCCATGGATGTAGATGCCATCCAGAAGGGGCAAGGATCTTGCCTCCTAAAGTGTTTCAATTGTCAAGGACCCCACGTGGCATCAAAATGCCCTAAACCCAAGAAGGCATGCGAAAAGTGTAAGTTCCTTGGAGGAGGACATGCCAAATGGTGCGCCACGGGATGACCCTCTCGCAATATCCGAGAAATGAACTCAGAGGAAGAATCAGAGAATCCTAAACCCCATAAAGGGAAAGAAAGAGATTGGAGTAAGTCTATTGCCAGAATGGGTTTCGAAGAAGCTCATGCCTGGTTCCAGGACTATGAGACCATCTCCAATAAGGGAAAAGATTAAGGCAACCTCCTAGATCTGGGAAGGAAGGAAGCCTGAATCAATATGCTATTCTGGAAATAGAAGAAACTTTATCTTTGCCATCATGCAGGTCTCATCTAGAAGATGAGCTTGGCCAGGACAAAACACCGGTGCTTAATTCGCATATAACCAAGAAAGAGAAAGTTTTCCCAGAAGTAGTGGAGATACAAAGTATGGAAACTTCCATTCCCACCCCTGAACAAAAACGACACGATGTTCGAACTATGTATCCAGGATTATCAGAATCAGATCTCGATGATCTAATCCCTAAATCAAAAGAAGAAGAATTTCATTTCCTAAGAACACTAAATCCCAAGAAGGATATAGTGCTACCAATAAAGATTTCCCCGAAACTCAATATACCCTTTACCAAAACATCCGCCCTCCTAGATTCTGGAGCAAACGCGATCTTCATTGATCAAAAGTTTGCACAGCGTCTTCATTTACCTTTAACCCCTTTACAACACTCAATAGCGGTGTATAACGCCGATGGTACATTAAATGCTGCTGGAAAGATAACGCATAATTGTCAGCTTGTTATGGAATATGAAGGTCATCATGAGAAATTGACAGCTGAGGTCACCAATTTAGGAAAGTTTGAATTTATTCTGGGATATGAGTGGTTACAGCGCCACAACTCTGATATAGATTGGACGACTGGATTGGTTAGATTGACAAGATGTCCCTAGCATTGCCGAAATCTCCAACAAGGTGATTCCACCCCAAGCAAGTTTTTACAGATGCTTCGAAAAGAACAGCTAGATCAAAGTTACAACGTGTATCATTGGATAAATTCCTTAGAAAGGGATATGGAACATCAGAAACTACTTGAGCGAGTTCAACCAAAAGAAATCCCTTCTGAACAACTAGTACCAAAGGAATACCACAATTATCTTATGGTGTTTTCCAAAAAGGATTCCGAGAGAATGCCTTTATGAAAACCATGGGATCATGCAATTGAATTGCAAGAGGATTTCAAACCTAGAAAAGGAAGGATTATCCCTCTATCCATAGACGAACAGGAAGAAGTCACTGTGTTCCTAGATGAACAAATCCAAAAAGGATATATTCACCCTTCCAAATCCCTGCAAACGTCCCCAGTATTCTTCGTTCCAAAGAAAGACGGAGGAAAACGAATGGTATAGGATTACCGATATCTCAATGAGCATACCGTCAAAAATAACTATCCACTTCTGTTAATCTCTCAACTTGTAGACAAGTTGCAGGAAGCCAAATTGTTTACCAAAATGGATCTAAGATGGGGATATAATAACATACGCATTAAAGAAGGAGATGAATGGAAGGCCACCTTTGTATGCTTCTGAGGAGCATATGAACCTCTCGTAATGTATTTCGGATTATGCAACTCACCTGCCACGTTCCAGGCAATGATGAATGAAATCTTCACCGATATGAATGATGTGGTAGTGGTTTATATCAATGATTTATTAATCTTCACAAAAACGGAAGATCAGGGAGAACACGATCGAATCATGCGAGAAGTATTACGATGTCTAAAGGAAAATGACCTCTTTGTGAAAGCCCCCAAATGCCGCTTTCGTGTTACAGAAGTAGATTTTCTTGGCATAATTGTGGGAAAGAACGGCATTTCTATGGACCCAAAGAAGGTAGAGGCTGTAACTCAATGGCCCATTCCCACCAACGTCAAAGGAGTACAAAGCTTTTTAGGATTGGCAAACTTTTATCGCTGCTTCATCTCCGACTTCTCGAAACTAGCAAAACCCCTGAATAACCTTCTAAAGAAAGAAACTCCATTTGAATGGGGTTCGGAACAGCAAGAAGCATTTGAAATGCTTAAGAACTCATTTGTAACGGCTCCAGTTTTAGCCCATCCCAATATAAATTGTGAATTTTGTCTGGAAGCCGATGCCTCAGACTACGCCATAGGAGCAGTACTCTCCATAAAGAAAGATGACAAATGGCATCCCATCGCTTATGCTTCCCATAGCATGCAACCTGCTGAACGAAATTATCCTATCTCAGACAAAGAAATGCTCTCGGTCATACGATCCTTAGAAGAATGGAGGCATTATCTCGAAGGAGCTAAATTTCCAGTGGAAGTTTGGAATGATCACCAGAATCTTCAATGGTATCAGACAAGACAGGATCTTAACTGAAGACAAGCCAGATGGGCACAATACTTATCTAGATTTAATCTGAAATGGATCCATAAGCCCGGAGCTACCATGGGAAAGGCCGACACTCTCTCTAGAAGAGAAGATCACGCAGTTGGGATAGATCAAGATAATAAAGGAGTGTTAGTAATACCGCCAGAGCAGATTGGATCTATGGAGCAAGATACTCCTATTCTCATCTCCGATGAAGGCGAATGACTCAATAAATCTATATTCAATGAACTTTGCAAGCTAACAGAGAAGGATACCATATATCTAGGCAGAAAACACTTTTTACTCGAAGGAGAAGATGGCTTGTTGCATGACCCACAAGGCCGCATATATGTACCAGACTCTGCCTTGATTAAGATGGACATTCTCAGACTTTACCATGATTCCCCCATAGCAGGACACCCTGGGTATGAAAAGACATTGGAATTGATTTCCAGATTCTATTGGTGGTCAGAAATATCCACCTTTGTACGAGAATACGTCACTCATTGTGAATGATGTCAACGTTTCAAAGGAACCAATAAGGCCCCTAGTGGGTTATTACAATCCCTTCCTATACCGGAAAGACCTTGGAGTCATATATCTGCCGATTTCATTACCGATCTACTGGAATCTAAATCTTTCGATTCTATCCTCACGGTGGTAGATCGATTTTCTAAGGAAGTTGAACTTATTCCTTGCACTAAACAATGCAGTGCCCTGGATACAGCATGATTGTTCCTTAATCATGTATGGAAACATCATGGTCTTCCATCTTCTATCGTTTCCGATTGAGGACCTCAATTTGCTGTGCAAGTAATGAAAGAAATCAATAAAGCCTTATCTATTGAAACCAAACTTAGTACCGCATTTCATTCTCAAACAGACGGACAATCAGAGATTGTTAATAAAGAAGTTCAGAAGTTTTTGAGAATCTTTTGTTCGGAAAAACAGGATCAATGGGCAGATTGGCTTGCCGTCGCCCAATTCTCTATTAATTCAAAACAACATGCTTCTACCAAGAAGACCCCTTTTGAAGTAATGCATTCTTATCACCCCAGGATGGGTATAGAACCTCTAAAGACAGATAAAGCTCCCGCTGCAGTCAGATTTACTGATGAAATTGCCACTACTTTTGATCAAGTAAAACAAAACATGAAGGCGGCACAAGAACATCAAAAGAAATATGCAGATCAATCGCAGAGTAAATCCCCTGAGTATTGTGTGGGCCAACAGGTTTGGTTGTCCACAGAAAACCTCAAACTCACACGTGCTTCAAAGAAGCTTTCTGAACGATGGCTTAGTCCATTTACAATCACCAAAATGATGGGAACCAATGCAGTGGAACTAAAACTTCCCCGATCCATGAGAATTCATCCAGTTGTTAATATCTCCCAAATTAAACCTTATAAGGAATGCCTAGAAGGTCAGCCGGTTGAACGGCCTGGTCCAGTCAAGGTAATGGAAGATAGAGATAATGAATGGGAAGTTGATTTCATAGTGGACAGCAGATATTGGCAGCGCCGACTGGAATATCTGGTACACTGGAAAGGATATGATGAAACTGACTGAACTTGGGAGCCGTACTCCAACCTTACTAATGCCAAGGAGGCTATCTCCAATTTTTATCACAATCACCCTTCCGCTCCGCGAGCTCTTACCATCAAACCCGATCAGTTTCTTTTCCTTTTTCAGAAATGCCCTGAAAACATCACCACTGTTGTGACTCATCGTCTCCCCTTTGATCATTTGGACAATGATCTTTAAGCGGGGAGTAGTGTGACGATCCTTGCCATCTCGTATATGGTCTCTGGTAGACTCTTCATTGCAACGGACTTAGCATATACTTTTTGCTTGATTTTATCTTATCGTTTCATGACTAATCTGATCGTGCTTATCTTCTGCTCTTCTTCCCGATCAGATCTATCTCCATTTGGCTATTCTTTGACACGGTCATTACCGTGTCCCTTCTAGACTTCTACCATGTGTAACCAATGCCCTTTTAATCACCGAGTGATTCTTTTCATTTCCGTGCTATGCATGGCTATGGAACAGCCCAGTTCATTACCGCTACTGCAGCTTCTCTTCCATTTGATATGCCACCTGCAGTATCAAACATGTTATTCATTTCCGCTCCCCTCAGCCCTAGAGGCTGTGGTACGCCTTTATTGCTATTGGATAGCTACAACATGGACTCTTACATAGTTGCCACCCTACTACGTAGGCATAGCATTCTACTTAATCAGATATTAGGGTTAGCAATACATGTACAAATAGTATAGTAGTATATAAACCCCAAGGATGACGCTGGGTAGATCCCTAGTCTAGTCTCTTGGTCTTCTCCAGAACTTGACTACTAAGCCTCATCGTCACCTCAACTCTTTCCTCAACAGAACGAGTTAGTAGTCCTCTTTATCTTTTAGCTGATAGTTGTAGTAGAGCCGGTTCAAGTTCCCACCAGGGTTCTGCCGTTTCAGTTTCTTGAACCTCCTTATCCTACAAAGGCTCACCTGCCACTTTCCACATATACTTCCTTCTATCTGATCCAATCCTGTTGATTTTTGTCTCATCTGACCAAATGACCCTAGTCTAGTCCTTCACAGTTCAGTTTTGATACTTGAGAGCAAAAGTAAGGCTTTGTTTTCTATGCTTGAGTGACAAATAAGGCTTCTTTTTCTTAACCATAGCCTTGAGAGAAGCAGACTTGAGCACATTGCAAATAGTCTGGGAGGAGATAGGGAAGGGGAGGGCAGAATTGATGAGATGGATAGCCTGAACAGCATTTTCAGCCTTTCCAGTGGTAATACTAGAAACAATTCTCCTTCTATCAGTAGGGAAAAGCTTAGAAGAATGCTCTAGCTTGATGTTTTCCTTATCTGGAAGGAATTTCTTGATGACCCTGGCTACAGTAGACTTTCCTAGGCCAGTCTGATATGAAATATTACAAATAGAGAGGCCAGATTCAGTGAGGAAGAGGATATTAGCTTTAGTAGAGGTAGAAATGAATTTCATGGTGATAATGAAGTAGCTAAATAGCACATCATCTTTATATACTGCATATTTACATAAGTAACCAGGATCAAGGCATAGAATCCATCAGAAGCTGTCAAAGTCTTATGTTATTTACCAAATTATGAATAATAGCATGATGCTCAAATAAGTGTTTCAATGACATGTTATTTTAAAATGGCTATATCTTGGTGCCATGACAACCAAATCACATGATCTAAGTGGTGTTAGAATGCCAAGAGCAAGTACTATCTTTGACCCTGCAAGTGTTTGATCTTGTTTGTTCCATATCTTTGGCAATTGATCCATTTGTTTAAAATGGCCCAATATTGGGACACTTTTTTGAGCCACTATATGTGTGAGCTATTTCAAACTCAGACATGGTATTTCAATGTGTACCTTTGTTTGTACACCCAAACACCACCAAATATAGCTTCATTTCAATCATATTGTATATTTTTATTGAAAGGTGCAAAACTGTTGCAATGGTGTTGCTATTTTAAACTGGACATATCTCAGCCACATGTGAATGAAATCACATGACCCAGGGACCGATTTTATAGCTGAGAGTATGTACTTTATTCTTTCCCACATAACCTAAGTGAAATTCCCACAGGTGATTGCAGTGCACTGCACACACTTGTATTTTAGTTAGTTATTGCAATGGTTTTGGAGCTCACTGTATAGCCATTTTAGAATGACATGTCATTGGAACACTTATTTGAGCATTATGCTATCATTTATAATTTGATAAATAATATAAAACTTTGACAGCTTTTGATGGATGCTATGCCTTGACCCTGGTTACTTATGTAAATATGCAGTATATAAAGTTGATGTGCTATTTAGCTACTTCATTATCACCATGAAATCCATTTCTATCTCTACTAAAGCCAATATCCTCTCCCTCACTGAATCTGGCCTCTCTATTTGTAATATTTCCTCTTAAACTGGCCTAGAAAAGTCTATTGTGGCCAGGGTCATCAAGGAATTCCTTTTAGATAAGGAAAACATTAAGCTAGAGTGTTCTTCTAAGCTTTTCTCTACTGATAGAAGGAGAATTGTCTCTAGTATTACCACTGGGAAGGCTGAAAATGCTGTCTAGGCTACCCATCTCATTAATTCTATCCTACCCTCCTTCATCTTTTTTCAGACTGTTTGCAATGTGCTCAAGTCTACTTCTTTCAAGGCTATGGTTAAGAAAAAGAAGCCTTATTTGTTACTTAAGCATAGAAAACAAAGGCTTATTTTTGCTCTCAAGTACCAAAACTAGACTATGAAGGACTGAACTAGGGTCATTTGAAAGAAAGTATATGTGAAAAGTGGCAGATAAGCCTTTGCAGGATAAGGAGATTCAAGGAACAGTGAAGTTTGGAGGAGGTTCCTTGATGGTTTGGGAATGTATGGGTTGAAATGGTGTGGGGATTCTAGCAGAGATAGAGGGTAAGATAAATGCTGAGTAATATGTTACCATTTTGAAGGACAATTTGCTTTCTAGCATAAAGAGTTCTGGGATTTCTGAGGAGAGCATAATCTTTCAGTAGAATAATAACTCCAAGCACTTCTCAAAAAGAGCTCAGAATTGGCTTGACTTCCATAGGATCAAGCTTCTGGATTGACCAGCTTAGTTTCCAGACCTTAGTTCTATTAAGCATCTCTAACAAATCTTGAAAAAAAGCTCAATAGCTATTCAAGACCATCAAAAGAAGTATGGGAGCTTTGGGAGAGAATTGTGGTATCCTTTGACCTGCTCATACCCCCACACCTGCATCTGATACCACTACCTACTTTCAGTGTGGAGGTAGGGGTCACTATTAAGCAAACTGCTTGCAGTACCAATACCCCACCTGTTTCACCCTGGCCTTTGGGTATAATGCTTGTGATTGCCTTCACACTCAGTGCTTCTTCTACCTCAATTAGGGGCATGGACCTTGCTTTTGTTCTCAGCAAGTTTGCTCAACTTGCAATACATCTGGACATGTTCAAGATGATTGTTCATATGAGCATTACATCATATCTTAGGCAACAGTGATTTATGAAGGACCCACATGGGGATAGAGTACTGAAGATAGGGCTTTCAGTATATGAAGGGGATATTGTTACAATTTTTCTTCTTTATCATCACATGTTTCTTCTTTCCATCCTTACACCACAGTATGTCCTACCTTTCTTTATTTGATATACAGAACATTACTTCATCCTAGTGGTGGCCCCATATTTCACAGCTTTCCTTTTCTTGACTTCATAGCTTTCTTCACTATTATTTTAGAACACTCATTACTCTGCAGTCATCTCTCTAATGATGGCTTAGTCATCCATCTTCCATCACATTCTATGGTGTTCCATTGTAGTACTTATACCACAGTGCCATATATTGTATTTTTTATTTTTGGTCTACACAATAACATATAGTTTTAAGTCCACTGCAGTCACTACACTGTGTCCTCTGATTCCCAGCACCTTTGAGTATCCCTCAGCCTAGTCAACCCTTGTATCCATTTATCCTAAGTAGCAGACTCCAGCTACTTGTATAACAGAGTCCATTTTTAATTCTCCTTGACTAATGATTATGCCCAGATACTTTATTGTGGGGGTGTTAAATGAACATTTTGACAATTTGAGGAAGAGCCAATGCTTTCTTAGTTGTTTGAAGACTTGTTTGATGTGCTTATGGTGTAATTCTAGATTCTTTTTGGTGTGGATACTGATGTTGTCCATGTAGATCTTAAGCCAACCCTTGGCTAGTAGATCTGCAAAGATATGATTTATGAAGGCTTGGAATGTAGGGGGCATATTACAAAACCTGAAGAACATGATTATTGGCTCATAGAGCCCAAGTGGAGTAATGAACACAGCTTTTCATTGGTCTTTCTCTCAAATTTAAATGTTGTTGTATCCCTATCAAATGTTAAGTTTAGTAAAGAGAATGGATTTTTTTATATCATTTATAAGATCTGAGATGATGAACAAAGGATAGACATTGTGAACAGTGTGTGAGTTGAGGTATCTGTAGTCTTGGCAAGGATGAAGAGTGCCATTCTTTTTGAAGACAAAGAAGAATAGTGAGACCTAAGGAGATTTTGAGGAGAGGATGCATCTGGTTTTAAGATTTTTGTTGATGAAACTTTGACATGCTTCCTTTTCTTTTGGGTTTAGGGGATATACTTTAGTGATCTTTGAGAGAAATAAAGGTTTTAGTTCAATAGTATAGTCATAGGAGTAATAAAGAGGGAGTGCATTGAATATTGTTTTAGAGAATATGTTCTTATATTCTTTGCACCATTCTAGGAGCTTGGTTTGCTTGAGAAGATTCTTCTGGGCTAGCTGTGTGGAGATTATAACCTTGTTTAGACTCTCTTTGAGGTGTTTCTATAGGAGCAGAAGGAACTTAGTTTGTTAGTCAATCTAAAGGTTCCACTTTTACAGCCAAGACATCCCAAGAATTATCTGCTTCTTATCAAGTTCAATAATAAGTAGATCCACTTCTTTTATAAAGTTGCCATGGATGTTAAGATCAGTCACTCTGATCCTTTGGGAGAAAGTCTGAGGGCATGGGAGTAGGAGTGGAGTAGCAGAGCAGAGGGGTGAGTCTTGGTGCAGAACTTATGTGTCATGCCTTGCATAGGTTTAACTCTTCAGAGAAGGGAAGTAAGGATAAGGAGGGAGACAACCAAAGTTATCTAAGTTGATATTCAGACTAAGGAGTGTACAACAAAGTAACTATGATATTTATACTACCAGAGTTATATTGCATTACTAACAGAGTAGCTGCAGAATGGGATGATGAATAAGATGGGAATGAGAAATCCAGAGCTATGCACTAGAGATGTGATATGCTGGACTGCACATCTAAGAATAAAGATCCAACAAAATGGACAGGCACAGCCAATTGGAGAATAAGGATAAACATAAACTAAAATGTCATATGGGTCCAGAGGTCCTATTCACATGAATGGAGGAGATCACTCTGGAGTTGTCAAGAAGTTGGATGTGGAGTTCTGGAGTAGGGACAGCATATGACAATATCCCTCTTTTAGGCCTGAACTTTTGAAGGCCATGTGGCTGAGTGGAGTGTGGAGTTTGGGTGTAGAGTTGTGTGGTGGAATTTGGTCAACCCTTGTGACTCTGTTGATTGTTGGTCAGAGTCTGAATTTGTGGCTGGGCATATATGCCTGGATGACATGCGACTAGTTTTTGATTTTCTTCCACTATCATCAATATAACTACCCCATCTGACCTCCCCTTTCTGCTATTGAAGATTGCAAAATGGACCTGGGGGAACATTCAGGAGAAGCTTGATGATGATGACATAACTGTAGCTGCAAAGGCTGTGAAGTGAGGGTGACAATAGAAAGAGGCAAAGAGAAAGGCTGAGGAGATAGTGCAGAAGAAGGCTGAGGCCAAGGTGCAAGCAGCAGAGGAGAAGAGGTAATGGTGGAGTTGGAGAAGTTGAGTGAGGCTGGCTCATTGGTGGTGGACTGTGAATCAGAGTAGTAGACACTATAAATAGCCTATATTATAAAGCTGATTTTGTAAAAACAAAGAATAGAGAAGCAAAACACAGGTAGAACAGAACTACTGTAGGAGTTGTGTGAAGTTGTGTGGAGTGCACATAGAGTGTGGATATGTATGAAGGATATAAGTGTAGAGGAGTGAAGACCAGAATGACACAGGCAGACTCCTATCCCCCTTTTAAGCCAAAGTGGCAGAGAGAACATGGAGGCTAGGGAAAGGTAAGCAGACAGAGGTGCCAAAAGATGAATGTCTGGAGGAATGAAGTTGCAGCAGACAGGACAGAGTGAGCCTAGAGGGTTGGCATTTCAAACATCAGTACTTAGAAGAAGTTGCTTTTCAAATTCAAAGTTGTTAATGAACAAAAAAGTGGAAGGGCTGAGCAGTATCTAATGGTGCAAAAGTCTGGAACCCAACAAGGTATGTGAAATATGCATTAGAATGCTACATCTAATATGGAGTGCATTAGATCAACATGGCAGAATATCAGAGGAGGTGTGAAGTTGGTGTATGGCAGGACTGGGGAGGTAGAAGGTCAGAAAGGAAAGACATGAAATAAACAAAATGGGGAAAAGGACAAGTAAACATAGGTGAAAATAAAATTGAAGTAACAGGGAGAACAAAATTAAACAGAGTATACCAGATACCTGTGATGATCCTTGCCATCTTGTATATGGTCTCTGGTAGACTCTTCATTGTAATGGACTTAGCGTATATCTTTTGCTTGATCTTATCTATATCTTATCATGACTAATCTGATTGTGCTTATCTTCTGCTCTTCTTTCCGATCAGATCTATCTCCATTTGGCTATTCTTTACCATAGTAATCACTAGGTCCTTCTAGACTTCTATCGTATGTAGCCAATGCCCTTTTAATCACCATGTGATTCTTTTCATTTCCATGCTGTGCATGGCTATGGCACAGCCCAGTTCATTACCACTGCTGTGGCTTCTCTTTCATTTGATCTACCACCTGCAGTATTAAATGTGTTAGTCATTTCTGTTACCCTTAGCCCTAGAGGCTGTGGTATGCCTTTATCACTATTGGATAGCTATAGCATGGACTCTTACCTTAGTCACACCCCTACTGTGTAGGCATAGCATTCTATCTAATCAGGTATTAGGGTTAGACAAACATGTACAAATAGTATAGTAGTATATAAACCCCAAGGACAATGCTAGGTAGATCCCCAGTCTAGTCTCTTGGTCTTCTCCAGAACTCAACTACTAAGCCTTCACCTCCTCAACTCTTTCCTTAACAGAACAAGTTAGTACTTTCTATCTTTTTAGCTAATAAAAAGTTGTAGTAGAGCCAGTTCAAGTTCCCTTTGGGTTCTGCTGTTTCATTAGACTAGACTCTTATCTTCTCTAGTGATCCCCTCTGCTACAGCAACACTGGTACTAATGAGTGTTAGTGTCCTTCCCCCAGTTCCACCACTTCCTTCATCCCTTTATTATTAGTTGCCAATGGGCAGAGCTGAGAGAGGAGCAAGAGCAGGCCACACAGGTCCCAGATGGTGGGAACAGATCTGTCTTGCCAGCCACCACCTTCTTATAAGAGTTAGAAGGTTCTTTACCTGGTTTCTCCCATCGGAACTCGATTGTAAGAGATATGATTAATGGAGATCTGAGATCAGAGAACAGCTGCAAAGAGAGTATATCACCAGCCACCGATACGAAGGAAGAGGACATAGTCGTCCTCCTTATTCTATCCACCCATATGAAGTATAAGAGAGAGTCAGAGTCCCCCAACCTCCTCCTTCCGCCTACCCCCAACCTGAATGATTGCAGTCCAGGACTGAGCATTATAGATGTCACAGATCAGTCACCTCTGCATTGGCTGCCCTCAGAAGAAGAGAGGGGCTTTTACACTTTAGCTTTGATGGTTCAGGCAAATTTCTATAGCTAAACCTTTAATCTCTCCAAACGCTGCCTATTGGAAGGGTGGTCTAATTACAAAGGAAGCCCTGCACCACCGCCACCTAGAAAAAGGCAAAGAAAGCAATATCAGCAGGAGATAAAGAGGGGAATAGAAAGAGGAAATAGAATTAGCCTAAGGGATATTCTAGCAAAGAACTACAAATACTGAATGTAATTATTTATCACTTGCCTCTTCTTCTGCCTGACCTTTTATGTCATCACAATCTACTTTCTTAGGTGAATTGTCAAATACTCAACAGACTCACAAGTCCCTATCCTCTTTGTAGAAAATAAGTCCAAAACCTTTTGCATGCCTTACTCTGCATTTGTAGGAGTAGTCCCTGCCACTCACGCCACTTCAGATGGTTGGATTTTTGGAAAAGGACTCCAACAACACAACAACTATTAAAACTACTAGATGCTTTCAAAGTTCGAACTCATCTTAGCAACACTAGTAGGAACTTTTCTAGTCATCACCACCGTAATCTGCTGGATCATAAAACAAGTTGTTAACAGCAATGCACCCATACTTGCCATAGTCCATGTCTATAAAATCAAGGAAAACCCATTTGGAATAAGTTTCAGCATTGTAAGACTGACAAAAGCCTCTGGAGATAATTGGAGATACTGCAGAGGTTGGTATAATGATGATTGGCACATACCCCCTTTGGCTAGATCCAAAGAAGACAATAACACCACTGTAGCCACATTTGAGTAAATCATGTCACTACCTGAACACCTTTGCAATGCACTGGACACACTAGCTGGATCATCAAAAAATGATCTATCCCAATTAGGAATTCATTTGAAAGAGTTTCTTAATATTCAGAGTATGGCTATGGAGCAGATATTACGAGAAAATAAAAAACTCCAAAATGACATGGAGGAAATGGAGGAACAAGTAAAGGCTGAGCCATCCTCACATTCCTCAACATGAATCACAAAAATAGTAGCCAATCTAGGAGAATACGACAGAACCTGAGGAAGGAAATTTGAAGAATAGTGGACCAAAGCGCAAGTATGGAGACAGGGAAACATAGAAGTGCTGAAAGGAGAAGTGGGAGTCAAGGTGATATTGTCAAGAATGACAAAAGGAGATGTGGGAGCATTCGCTTGAGCACATTTGAATAAGATCTTGAAAGGAGAATCTACAGATTGGTTTAAGTTTAAGAAACTTGTGGAACTTCATTTCCAACTGACCAATGAAAGAGAATGGGCTAGATGTCAAATCGAGAATCTAAAACAAACCAACAAAATGATGGTAGCCCAATATCTCGTAAAGTTGAAAAATTACTTATCACAAGCTGAATACAATGGAGATTGGATCTTGCAGATCCTAGAATGCAACATGAATCAAGATATGGTGAAATACCTCTTCTTGAGAGATGGTTGCTACAGGGACTATGCCACCTTCATGCTGAAAGTCAAAGAGTACAGAGAATGTCAAGAACTCTTAGGCTTTATCTGACGAGGCACTGCAGATCGAATCTCACGTCCATCAAAAGATCCCAATGCAATAAATGTAGATGCAGTCCAAAAGGGCAAGGAAAAAGAAGACCCCTTAAATGTTTCAACTGTCAAGGACTGCATGTAGCATCCAAATGCACTAAACCGAAAACAGCATGTGAAAAGTGTAAATTCCTTGGAGGAGGACATGCCAAGTGGTGCACTACAGGATGGCCCTCATGAAATATATGGGAAATGAGTGAAGATGCTCCAATCCAAGAAGAGAGCACAAAAGGAAAAGGCTGAGATTGGAATAAATCCATCGCAGGAATGGACTTTAACAAAGCTCGAGCCTGGTTCCAAGATTATAAAACTATTGCTTCCAAGAAGGGAAAAGATTAGGGCATCCCCTGAGGTCTGGGAAAGCAGGAAGCCTGAATCAATATGCTATTCTAGAAATAGAAGAAACTTTATCTTTGCCATCATGTGGGTCTCATCTAGATGATGAGCTTGGCTGGGATGAAACACTGGTACTTGATTCACATATATCCAAAAGCAGAGAAGTTTTTCTAGAAGTAGTAGAAATAAGAAGTATGAATGAGTCAACTCCGACTCTCACACAAAAACAACATGATGTAAGATCAATGTATCCTAATCTGACTGAGTCAGATCTAGATGAACTATTACCTGAAATGAAGAAAAAGGAGTTTCATTTTTTATGAACCCTTAATCCCAAAAAGGATATAGTTCTCCCAATAAAGATAACCCTGAAGATCAACATCCCTTTTACTTAAACCACTGCCCTCCTAGACTCTGGCGCAAATGTGATCTTCATTGATCAAACCTTTGCATAGTGTCTTCATTTACCTTTAACCCCTTTATGACATCCTATTCCTGTGTACAATGCTGATGGTACCCTGAATGCTGCAGGAAAAATAATGCATAATTGTCAGCTTGTCATGGAATATGAAGGTCATCATGAGAAATTGATTGCTGAGGTCACCAATCTGGGAAAGTTCGAATTTATTCTGGGATATAAGTGGTTACAGTGCCACAACCCAGAAATAGATTGGACTACTGGAAAGGTTAGATTGATAAGATGTCTCCAGCACTGTTGAAATCTCCAACAAGGTGATGTCACCCCAAGCAAGTTTTTACAAATGCTACAGAAAGAACAGCAGGACCAATCTTATCAGGTATATCATTGGATTCATCGACAAGAGAAAGAACAGGAAAAGGACAAAGTTTTAGAACGAGTACAACTGAAGGAGATTCCTCCTAAGCAATTAGTCCCAAAAGAATATCACGACTATCTCACAGTCTTTTCAAAAAGGGATTCTGAGAGAATGCCTTTATGAAAACCCTGGGATCACACTATAGAATTACAAGAGGACTTTAAGCCCAAGAAAGGAAGGATTATACCCCTTTCAGTAGATGAACAGGAAGAAGTCACTGCATTTCTAGATGAACAATTGCAGAAAGGCTACATCTGACCATCTAAATCCCCACAAACTTCACCTGTATTCTTCATCCCTAAAAAGGGTGGTGGCAAATGAATGGTACAGGATTACCAATATCTAAATGAATGAACCATTAAAAATAATTATCCATTACCTTTAATTTCACAATTAGTTGATAAACTTAAGGATGCCAAGTTGTTTACAAAAATGGATCTTAGATGGGGATACAACAACATATGCATCAAAGAAGGAGATGAATGGAAAGCCACTTTCATATGCTTCAGAGGAGCTTACGAACCTCTTGTAATGTATTTCGGACTATGCAATTCTTCAGCCACTTTCCAAGCAATGATAAATGAAATCTTTGTGGACATGGATGATGTAGTAGTGGTCTATATTGATGACCTTCTTATTTTCACCAAAACCTCGGATCAAGCTAAGCATGATCGAATTGTAATAGAAGTCCTACAAAGATTAAAAGAGAATGACCTCTTTGTGAAAGCTCCTAAATGCTGCTTTTGTGTCACAGAAGTAGATTTTCTTGGCATGATTGTGGGAAAGAACAGCATTTCTATGGACCCAAAGAAGGTAGAGGCCATTATCCAATGGCCCATTTCCTCAAATCTCAAAGGAGTAAGAAGCTTTCTGGGATTAGCTAACTTCTATCATTGATTCATAGCCAATTTCTCTCAAGTGGCTAGACCACTCAACAACTTATTAAAGAAGAAAGTTCCCTTTGAATGGGGATCGTCTCAACAACAGGTGTTTGAAACACTTAAAACGGCTTTCGTAACCACACCAGTGTTAGCTTATTCAGATATAGATTGCAAATTTCAGTTAGAAGCTGATGCTTTGGATTACACCATGGGAGCAGTGCTCTCTATTAAGGAAGAAGACAAGTGGCATCCTGTTGCATATGCTTTACACAGCATGCAGCCAGCCGAACAAAATTACTCCATTTCAGACAAGGAAATGCTTTCAGTCATTAGAGCATTGGAAGAATGGAGACATTACCTTGAAGGAGCTAGATTTCCTGTGGAAGTCTGGAATGATCATCAGAACCTCCAGTGGTATCAGATGAGACAAGATCTCAATCGCCAACAAGTGAGATGGGTGCAGTATTTATCTAGATTTCAGCTAAAATGGATTCATAAGCCAGGTGCCACAATGGGAAAGGCAGATGCCCTTTCTAGACAAGAAGATCACACTGTTGAAATAGAAAATGACAACAAAGGAGTACTGGTAATTCCACCAGAGCAGATTGGATCAATGAAGCAAGATACTCCAATTCTCATCTCTGATGAAGGCAAACGACTCAATAAATCTATATTCAATGAGCTTTGTAAGCTCATGGAGAAAGATACCATTTATCTGGGCAAGAAGCACTTTTTACTTGAAGGAGAAAATGGCTTGTTGCATGATCTGCAAGGCCACATATACATACCAGATTCAGCCCTAATCAAGATGGGCATTCTCAGATTGTATCATGATTTCCTGATTGCTGGACATCCCGGATATGAGAAAACTATGGAATTGATCTCCCAATACTATTGGTGGCTGGAAATATCCACATTTGTGAGGGAGTATGTAAGCCATTGTGAACGATGTTAGAGATTCAAAGGAACAAATAAGGTGCCGAGTGGCCTCCTGATTCCTTACCAGGCCCTGAATCCCCTTGGAGTTATATTTCTGCAGATTTCATCACTAATCTCCCTAAATCCCACTCTTTTGATGCTATTTTTACAGTTGTCGATTGATTTTCTAAGGAGGTAGAACTCATTCTGTGCACCAAGCAGTGCAGTGTCCTGGATATGGCACAATTATTCCTCAATCACATATGGAAGCATCATGGTCTTCCATCTTCTATTGTTTTAGATCATGGTCTGCAATTTGCTGCATAAGTGATGATGGAAATTAACAAAGCCTTATCTATTGAAATCAAATTGAGTATAGCGTTTCACCCTCAAACAGATGGGCAATCTGAGATTGTTAATAAAGAAGTTCAGAAGTTTTTGAGAATCTTTTGTGTGGAAAAACAAGATCAATGGGCAGATTGTGACAATCCTTGCCATCTCGTATATGGTCTCTGATAGACTCTTCATCGTAATGGACTTAGCATATACTTTTTCTTGATCTTATCTTATTGTTTCATGACTAATCTGATTGTGCTTACCTTCTGCTCTTCTTTCTGATCAGATCTATCTCCATTTGGCTATTCTTTACCATGGTAATCACTGTGTCCTTCTAGACTTCTAATGCATGTAGTCAATGCCCTTTTAATCACCCCATGATTCTTTTCATTTCCATGCTGTGCATGACTATGGCACAGCCCAGTTCATTACCACTACTGCAGCTTCTTTTCCATTTGATCTGCCATCCACAGTATCAAACATGTCATTCATTTCTGCTCCCCTCAGCCCTAGAGGCTATGGTATGCCTTTATTGCTATTGGATAGCTACAACATGGACTCTTATCTTAGTCACATTTCTACTACATAGGCATAGCATTCTATCTAATCAGATATTAGGGTTAGACAAACATATACAAATAGATAGTAGTATATAAACCCCAAGAATGACGCTGGGTAGATCCCCAGTCTAGTCTCTTGGTTTTCACCTGAACTTGACTACTAAGTCTCAAGCACCCTTAAACTCTCTACTAACCATAGCGAGTTAGTACCTTCTCTATATTTTTAGCTGATAGTTGTAGTAGAGCTGGTTCAAGTTCCAGGTTCAGCCATTTCATTAGACTAGACTCTTATCTTTTCTAGTGACCCCTTCTACTACAGGAACATGAGTACTAACAAGTACTAGTGTCCTTCCCCCAGTTCCACCACTCCCTTTGTCCCTTCATCGTTGGTCACCAATGGGCAGAGCTGAGAGAAGGGCAAGAACAGGCCACACAGGTCCCAGATGGTGGGAATAGATCTGTCTCACCGGCGACAGCCTTCTTAAGAGAATTAGAAGATTCTTTACCTGGATTCCCCCATCAGGACTCGATTGTGAGAGATACAATCAATGGAGATCTGAGATCAGAGAACAGCTGTGAAGAGAGTACATCACCAGCCACCAACACAAAAGACAAGGAAATAGTTGTCTTCCTTATACTATCCACCCATACGAAGTTTGAGAGAGAATCAGAGTTCCCTGACCTCCTTCTTCTGCCTACTCCTGATCCAAACAATTGCAGCCCAGGACCAAGCATTATAGACATCACAGATCAGTCACCTCTGCATCAGCTGCCCTTAGAAGAAGAGAGGGGATTTTATGCTTCAGCTTCAACAGTTCAGGCAAATTTCTATAGCTGGACCTTCAACCTCCCCAAGCACTGCCTATCAGAAGGTTGGTTAGAATATGAGTTTGAAGAAGCACCTGCACTGCTCCCAAGGAAACAGCAAAGGTGGCAATACCAGCAGGAGATAAAAAGGGGAATAGAAAGAGGAAGCAGGATTAGATTAAGGGACATTCCTCCATGGTCATACAAATATTGAATGTAATCATTTGTCATCATGCTCCTTTTTTGTCTGACTTTTTATATCATTACAATCTACTTTCTCAGGTGGATTGCTAAATATGCCACAGACTCACAAGTACCAATCCTTTTCATAGGAAACCAAATAAGAACCTTCTGCTCCCCCTTCTTGGCATTTGTAGGAGTAGTACCAGCTATCCACGCCACATCAGATGGTTGAATTTTTGGAGAAGGACTTCACCGTAATCCAAACCAGTGCTAGATGATCTCTAAGTTCGAACTCATCCTAGCCACTCTTGTAGGAATCTTTCTGGTGTCAACAGCCATACTTTGTTGGATAATCAAGCAAGTTGTTGAACGCAAGGCACCCATACTTGCAGTAGTGCACGTATACAAAACAGAAAAAAACCCTTTTGAGATAAGTGTGGGAATAGTCAGCCCCACCAAAGCCTCCAGAGATAACTGGAGATACCATGGAGGTTGGTATAACAAGAATGACTGGTATATCCTGAGATTAGTCAGATCAGAAGATGAAGACAATAACACCATGGTAGTAGCGTTTGATTAAATCATAATGTCATTACCCAAACATCTTGAAAATGTGCTGGATGTGTTAGCCAGATCTTCCAAAAATGATCTACCCCAATTGGGAATTCATCTAAAAGATTATCTAAATGTACAGGGTACCGCTCTAGAACAGATCTTACAAGAAAATCAGAAATTAAAAAAGGACATCGAAGAAATGGAAGAACAACTCAAATCCTCTGGAGGATCTGGAACGTCCACTCATATCACAAAGGTCATAGCAGATCCAGAAGAATACAATGAAACAAGAGGAAGAAAGTTTGAAGAATGGTGGACAAAAGCCCAAGTATGTAGACAAGAGAATATTGGAGCACTCCATGGAGAAATTGGAGTTAAAGCCATACTCTCACAAATGACAAAAGGAGATGCTGGAGCATTTGCATGAGCCCATCTGAATAAGATCCTAAAAGGGGATACCACAGATTGGCCGAAGTTTAAGAAACTCATAGAGCTTCATTTCTGTTTAATCAATGAAAAAGAATGGGCTAGATGACAAATTGAGAACTTAAAACAAACCAACAAAATGACTGTTGCTCAATACCTTGTCAAATTAGAAAACTATTTGGCACAAGCCGATTATAATGGAGATCAGATTTTACAGATCATGAAAAGAAACATGAATCAGAACATGGTCAAATACCTGTTCTTATAAGATGGATGCTATACGGAATGTGCCACCTTTATGGCAAAAGTAAAAGAGTATGGAGAATGCCAAGAACTTCTTGGATTTATTCATTGAGGCATGGCAGATTAAATCAGTCGACCAACAAGAGATCCTAACACAATGGATGTAGATGCAGTCTAAAAGGGGCAAGGAGAAAGAAGATCTCTTAAGTGTTTTAATTGCCAAGGACCACATATAGCCTCGAAATGCACTAAATCCAAAAAGGCATGTGACAAATGCAAATTCCTCAGAGGAGGACACACAAAGTGGTGTATGACGGATTGACCCTCACACAATATTCAAGAAATAAGTCAAGATGATGCATCCAAGAATTCATTCAAAAATAAAGGAAAGGAATGAGATTGGAGTAAATCCATTACAGGAATAGGCTTTGACGAAGCTTGTGCCTGGTTCCAAGACTATAAAACCATTTCCAAGAAGGGAAAAAATTGAGACAACCCATTTGGTCTGGGAAAGTGGAAAGCCTGAATCAATATGCTATTCTGGAAATAGAAGAAACTTTATCTTTGCCATCATGCGGGTCTCATCTAGAAGATGAGCTTGGCCAGAATGAAATACTAGTACTTGATTTGCATACAATCAAAACAAAGAAAGTTTTCCTAGAAGTAGTGGAGATAAGAACCATGGAAACGTCTGCTTCTACTCCCACACAGAAATAACATGATGTTCGAACAATGTATCCTAATCTGTCTGAGACAGATCTAGATGAATTAATACCAGAAACAAAGGAACCAGAGTTCCATTTCTTAAGGACAATAAATCCTCAAAAGGATATAGTCCTCCTGATCAAGATAACCTCTAAGATAACCATACCCTTTACAAAGACTTCTGCCCTTCTAGACTCTAGCGCAAATGTGGTCTTCATTGATTAAAACTTTGCTCAGCATCTTCATTTACCCTTAACCCCACTAAGACACCCGATAGTGGTGTATAATGCCGATGGAACCTTAAATGCTGCTGGAAAGATTATGCATAACTGTCAACTTATTATGGAATATGAAGGTCATCATGAGAAATTAACAGCTGAGGTCACTGATCTAGGAAAGTTCGAATTTATTCTGGGATATGAATGGTTACAACACCACAACCCAGAAATAGATTGGACTACTGGAAAGGTTAGATTGACAAGATGTCCCCAGCATTGTCGAAATCTCCAACAAGGTGATACTACCCCAAGTAAGTTTTTACAGAAGCTACAAAAAGAACAGCTAGATCAAAGCTATTAAGTTTACCATTGAATACATTCCTTAGAAAGGAATAATGATATGAAAAAGGTACTCGAATGAGTTCAACCAAAAGAAGTTCCCCCTGAACAATTAGTTTCAAAAGAGTATCATGACTATCTCATGGTATTCTCAAAAAAGGATTCCAAAAGAATGCTCTTATGAAAACTGTGGGATCATGTAATTGAATTGCAAGAAAATTTTAAACCCTGAAAAGGACACATTATTCCACTTTCAGTAGATGAACAAGAAGAAGTTATAGCATTCCTGGATGAACAATTACAGAAAGGATATATCTGTCCATCAAAATTACCACAAACATCACCAGTATTCTTTGTGCCAAAGAAAGATGGTGGTAAATGAATGGTACAGGATTACTGTTACCTTAACAAAAACACTGTCAAGAATAATTATCTGTTACCCCTAATATTGTAATTAGTCGATAAACTCAAAGACACTAAATTATTTACAAAGATGGATCTAAGATGGGGATACAACAACATCCAAATCAAAGAGGGAGATGAATGGAAAGCCACCTTCATTTGCTTCTGAGGAGCTTACAAACCTCTTGTAATGTATTTTGGATTATACAATTCCCCCACAATGTTTCAAGTGATGATGAATGAAATCTTTGCCAATATGGATGATGTAGTGGTTGTCTATATCAATGACTTGCTCATCTTTATCAAGACTGAAGATCAAGTGGAACACAATTAAATCATGAAAGAAGTACTTCACAGGTTAATGGAGAATGACCTCTTTGTGAAAGCCCCCAAATGTCACTTTTGTGTCACAGAAGTTGATTTTCTTGGCATGATTGTGGGAAAGAATGGCATTTCTATGGATCCAAAGAAGGTTGAGGCCATAACACAATGGCCCATTCCCATAAATCTAAAAGAAGTAAGAAGCTTCCTAGGGTTAGCCAACTTCTATCAATGATTCATCTCTGACTTCTCTAAAGTGGCTAGACCACTTAACAACTTATTAAAAAAGGAAGTTCCATTTGAATGGGACTCATCTCAACAACAAGCATTTGAAATGTTAAAGAATGCTTTCATTACCACCCTGGTTTTGGCATACCCAGATATAGACTGCAAATTTTGTTTAGAAGCTGATGCTTCAGATTATGCCACAGAAGCAGTGCTCTTGATCAAAAAGGAAGACAAATGGCATCCCATTGCTTACACTTTGCATAGTATGCAACCAGCCAAACGAAATTATCCCATCTCTGATAAAGAAATGCTATCAGTGATACAAGCATTGGAAAAATGGAGACATTATCTCAAAGGAGCTAGATTTCCTGTGGAAGTCTGGAATGATCACCAGAATCTCCAATGGTATCAAATGAGACAAGATCTTAATCGCCAACAAGCCCAATAGGCACAATATCTATCTAGGTTTAATCTAAAATGGATACATAAGCCTGGAGCTTCAATGGAAAAAGCCAATGCTCTTTCTAGATGAGAAGATCACACCATTGGAATTCAAGATGACAACAAAGGAGTTCTAGTAATTCCACTGAAGCAGATTGGACAAATAAAGTTAGATACTCCACTTCTCATCTTCGATGAAGGCGAACAAATCAATAAATCTATATTCAATGAGCTTTGTAAGCTTATGGAAGGAGAGACCATTCATCTTGGCAGAAAGCACTTTTTACTCAAAGGAGAAAATGGTTTGCTGCATGATCTGCAGGGCCACATATATGTTCCAGATTCTGCCTTGCTAAAAATGGATATCCTACAACTATTCCATAACACCCTGATAGCTGGACATGCTGGTTATGAAAAGACATTGGAATTACTTATGTGACACTACTGGTGGCCAGGAATTACCACCTTCATAAAAGAATACATCACCAGGTGTGAATGATGTCAATGGTTTAAAGGAACCAATAAACCCCCTTTTGGTCTACTAGTGCCATTACCAATTCCAGAAATACCCTGGAGTCACATATCCACCAATTTCATTACCAATCTTCCTAAATCCTGCACTTTCAATGTGATCCTAACAGTTGTTGATCAATTCTCCAAGGAGGTAGAACTCATTCCTTGCACCAAGCAGTGCAGTGCCTTGGATACAGCATGATTATTCCTAAATCATGTGTGGAAGCATCATGAACTTCCATCTTCCATTGTTTCAGATTGAGGTCCCCAATTTGTTATGCAAGTAATGACTGAGATCAATAAAGCCTTATCTATTGAAACAAAGCTTAGTACTGCATTTCATCCTCAAAAGGAT